>QZGG01002166.1:0-43632 GCA_006409495.1 Sedum album
AGACATTTGGGGGACTGCATATTGACTGCTACCTATTTGATCAACAGATCTCCTCTAAGAGTGTTACATGGTAAATCCCCTTATGAGGTATTATTTTCAACAAAGCCAACATATGATCATATACGAGTATTTGGTTGTCTATGTTTTATGACTGATACATCTCCTGGAAAGTCAAAGTTTGATCCTAGGGCTAGGCCCTGTGTGTTCATAGGGTATCCTTATGGCAAAAAGGGTTACAAGGTTTTTGATTTAACATCACATTCAACACATGTCAGCAGGGATGTTATTTTCAAAGAAACTATTTTTCCTTATAAAAAGGTACCTGATATTTGCCCTGCTTCAGAGTCTAATCTTAGCAGTCCTATTTGCTCTATTCCAGTAAGTTCAGATGCAGGTGATCCGAATTATTTTGATATTTCCTGCAACACAAGTCAAGAAAGCAATGTTGATGACAATATGCAAAGGCAAAGTGAGGAGTCTAATGCCATCAGAAAGTCAACTAGGCAGTCAAAACCATCTGTTTTACTAAAGGATTACATATGTGGTTATGCATCAAAAGGTACTCAGCTATATCCTATTAACAGATATGTGAATTACAGTGGCTGTTCAAAAGCATTTCAGCATTATTCATTGCAAGTATGCTCAGAGACAGAACCCACTAGTTACACACAGGCCAGCAAACATCCTAATTGGATTAAAGCTATGGAGGCTGAGATCAATGCACTAGAGATGAACAACACTTGGTCCATCACTGATCTTCCACCAAACAAAAATGCAGTAGGATGCAAATGGGTGTACAGAATCAAAAGAAACTCAGATGGTACAGTTGAAAGGTATAAAGCTCGCCTAGTTGCTAAAGGGTATACACAGATGGAGGGTCTCGATTATCACGAGACATTTGCACCAGTTGTGAAGATGAATACTGTGCGTGTATTAATAGCTGTTGCAGCATCAAAGAATGGCCCTTATATCAGCTAGACGTAAACAATGCATTCCTACATGGTGATCTAGATGAGGAAATCTATATGACACTACCTCTTGGGTTCTACAAGTCTGATAGAGCTAAGAAGAAGGTTTGTAGGCTGCATAAAAGTTTATATGGCTTAAAGCAGGCTTCAAGGCAGTGGTTTGCGAAGTTTCATGATGCCATTATTTCATTTGGGTTTATCAACAGCCTAAACGACTACTCCCTGTTCACTTACAACAGAAATGGACAATTTCTAGCACTACTGGTCTACGTGGATGATGTCATAATTACAGGTACATCTACAACTCTTATCAATGAGGTCAAAGCATACATACATGACAAGTTCAAGATAAAAGATTTAGGTACCTTGAAATACTTCCTTGGTATTGAGGTAGCTAGATCACAGTCTGGGGTGTTCCTTAACCAAAGGAAATATGCTCTTGACTTATTATCTGAGGCAGGCCTTTTGGGATGCAAACCATCAGCTTTACCAATGGACACCAAGCAGAAACTGGGTCTTTCTACAGCTGATCCTTTGCCTGACCCAACTCCTTATCGACGACTTGTTGGCCAACTGATATACTTGACTGTCACGAGACCAGACCTGGCATATCCAGTACACGTTCTGAGTCAGTTTATGAATCGCCCGACTTCAGAACATCTTCAAGCTGCTCACAGAGTGCTTCGGTACATAAAGTCTCCACCAGCTCAAGGACTATTTTATCCAAGTTGTACTGATCTCAAACTCAGAGCATTTTGTGATGCTGATTGGGGTTCTTGCCCCATCACACGAAGATCTGTCTCTGGATATTGTATTCTTCTTGGTTCATCTCTAATCGCTTGGAGAACGAAGAAACAGACTGTCGTTTCCAGGTCATCTGCAGAGGCAGAGTACAGGGCTATGGCTCACTCTTCTTGTGAATTAGTATGGCTCCATCGACTCTTATCAGATCTCAAAGTGGATGTTCCGACTCCTATTCCTCTTCACTGTGACAACAAAGCAGCGATGCACATAGCTCGTAATCCGGTCTTTCACAAAAGGACGAAGCATGTTGAGCTGGACTGTCACATAGTTCGCAACCATGTAACATCAGGCTTCCTACATCCAGTGTTTACTCTGTCTGAAGAACAACCAGCTGATTTTTTCACTAAGGCCATATCAGCTGAACAGCTATGCTATCTGTGTTCCAAGCTCGGCGTTTCGAATATTCTTCACACGCTAAGCTTGAGGGGGGTGATGAGCCTCCAGATCCAGGTGAATCGGAGCTGAGTGGCGACGATGAGCAGAGCGGGAGATGAAGCTAGGGTTTCGAATTTCCCAAATTTGAATTAAGGGGTCGAGTTGTAATTTGCTATAGTATAGGGAGTCGTTTTTAAATATTTTAAAGTTGTAACAAATATAACTGAAATTCTGTTCAACCAATCAATACAATTTTCACTTCCATTTTTTTCCGATTCGTCTCCGGTCGATTCCTGCGACCTTCGTTACTCGTTTTCGTTACTTTTCTTCAGTTGTGTCTCTTGTATGTTATGGTTTGTTGATGGTTGGAGTAGGACTGATGCAGTTCCCAACTTGTCCGCATGAGAGTGTGCTTTTGCAGCAGGTATATTTATTAACCGCTTTTTACGGTTAGCTGATTGTAATTTGAACTCCCATTTTAGTCTAGCATTTTAATTTTCATTGAATGGATTTTATGCAAAAAAAAATCGTTCTGAAAAATTTAGTCTGGCATTTTAATCTTGAATTTTTTTATTACTCTGTCGGTTTTGTTATCTCCAATGCTTTACTTGCGAATTGTGGATGAGGCCCGGGGACTGACTAATGATCAGGAGCTTTTTTCCCTAATTCCTGTACACTAAGTCGTTACTGTTTGTGTTTATTCTACATAAAGGCTGGGAAAAAAACTCTTACATTACATGTTAATAGATAGAAAAAAGTAATTGTTGGTTCCGGAAATAAATATTTGGATGCAAAGTTGTGATTGAAATCTGCAGGCCTTTCTTTTAAGGTTACACTGCAACCTCGCTTTTTATGTAGAATAATTTAGGTCATACCCAGCATTTTCCGTTTCTGCTTCTCTGATGCTAGCATGGCTTTACATGCCATATCCTGAACTTTTTCTGCTGCAAGATTACTTGTCTTTAATTGCCAGTATGATTGTCTGCAGGACATCATTGAAGCCAAGACCTTTCTGAAGCAAAAAGGAGCAGATGTAAGCTCTAGTTAAGATTCAACCTCTGATTCTCTGCCCTTCTAAATCACAAGTGTTAGGAAAGATGATGAAATTCTTTATCTCTGTTAACCATTTATAGCTTGTTAAGATTTGCATTTAATGAACATATTTTTGCATGACCACAAACTCTCGCAATGAACATATCTTGTCTCGCTTTATCAAGAATGAATTTTGCTTGGAGTCTAAGACTCTAAGTCAACCATTAGTGTCGAGTTTGCTAGGACAACTCCTCACTTCATTCATTCTTTTTTATCACAAATTTTTAAAAGTTGAATTCGAGTGAAATACTCCCTCCGTCCCATAATGTTTGTCCACTTTCTATTTGGGTGTCTCCTTAAGTTTGTCCACTTTTCTTCATTCTCCACCACACATTCTATTTTTTTACTCATTTACTTATTAACCATATATTTTCAACCACACATTTCATACCCTCTTTCTACCTTAATTACCGTGTATTTTATGTTTTTAGACAAACAAAATGGGATGGAGGGAGTAGAAAACAAGTAATTTTTGTCTAAGAATTTCATGAAAGATTTATCTAGTGAAGTAGTTGAGTAAACATCATATAAGGTCAACGACGGTCAAAGCCCAGTAATAAATGGGCCACCGCAGATTAAGCCCAATAAGAGGAACAAATAAAAGTACCAGAAATTTACGGTGCGACGGCCGACGAGTCGAGAATGTTATCGATCACCGCGATCGTTTATTTCGCCTAAGTGTTCTCCACCAAAATCCGATTTCAATCCCTCTGTTCTTGTTGTTGTTGTTGCTGCAGTTTCATTCGGGATGACTTTCTGGAGGCTCGGACGCTCGATTTCTCAATTGCGTCGCGCAAGAGTCAGTTTTCCTCAACCCTTGTCATTCCTTTAATTTCCATATTTTATAAATTATCAAGTGAGTTTAGCTGATGATGATGTTTGTGATTTGAATTGATAGGATGTTGTTGGAGGATTGTCGTCAGGGCGAGAAAGTGCTTGCCTTGGTGGAAATGGAGTGTTTTCTAGGAGATATTTAAATTCAATTGGAGTTGGATGTGGTGGTGGTGGTATAAATGTTAATGTTTCTAAAGCGTGTTTGTCAGGGCCGAATGTTCCGAGTTACTGTCGCTTCTTTTCAAGTGAAGTCCCTAAGAAGAGAAGTAAGTTAAATATTTTAAATTGGTATCACTTTTTTGTATGTTTTTATTTTATCTACCAAGGTTTTGTCAGCTCATGTGTTTCGTTTGTTTTACGTAGATTATGAAAACTATTATCCAAAGGACAAAAAGGAAATACCTAAAAATGAGGAGAAAACTGAATCAAAAGGTCAGATATTTATCACACTTGGTTCAATTTGACGTACTTAGTTTCAAATATATACATAATGAATAGTATTACATTATAGACCATTCGTGTTCATATTTGTTTTGGTTACTATCATCAGAGGAATCACAAACAGATGACACAACCAGTTCTCAAGATCAATTCAACAAGGTGATTCAGAATATACTCACCGCTTTAGTACTGCTGGCGTTTTTTGTTTCTTCTTCATCCTTTGGTGCGCGTGAACAGCAACAGGTGACTTTTAATCTTCTTCATCCTTTGGTTCACTTTTACATTCTATTTTGGGATTTGAGGTGTTGAGTATTGTCTCCCAAAACCTATTGATGAGATGGATCAACCGATTAGTGGCCTAAAGCCAAAACGTAAAGAAGCCCATCAAATACTGTTGTATCGTGCTTTGTTGTAAATATATATTCCTTGGATATATAATTAACAATTATTTAAAAGATACAAAAAATATATAGAATGATGTATGTCATCATGGGGTTTAATATTCATATGTAACATTTTTCATATGGAAACCATTCCTTTGTTAATAAGTGAAATAATGATGAAATCTGGCTTTAGCTTTTTGTTTGGTGGCTGCCAGTTTCAGCAGCACCTGTGTTGATGATTGATCTGTTTGTGCATACCCATAGTTTTCTCAGTAAACACTGCTTATGTCAGTCACCTCTTTATATTCATCTATGCAGATCAGCTTTCAAGAGTTCAGAACTAAACTCCTTGAACCTGGATTAGTGGATCATATAGTAATTTCTAATAAATCTGTTGCTAAAGTGTATGTGAAGGCATCTCCTAACATCCAAGCAGGCGATGATAGTATCCAAGGAACAGCCCAGGATTCCCTACCGCAAGGGAAGAATGGGAGATATCTATACTACATAAACATTGGAAGTGTTGAGTCGTTCGAAGAGAAACTAGATGAAGCTCAAGAAGCATTGGGGATTGATCCGCATAATTACATTCCTGTCACTTATGTTAATGAGATTGTATGGTATCAAGAACTTTTGAGATTTGCACCTACAATCTTTCTTCTGGGAGCCCTTTACTTTATGGGGCGGAAAATGCAAGGTGGTATAAGTATTGGTGGAGGGGGTGGTAAAGGTGCTCGTGGAATATTCAATATTGGGAAAGCTAATGTTACAAAGGTTGATAAGAATGCCAAGAACAAGGTTATATCCGACTTGACTTCCTTTTGTTATATTGTGTGATCTATTTGTAAACTTTTCATACCCACAATTTAAATTATTTTATGATACATGCAGTAAATTCAAGAGGTTCACTTCTGGATCTGTTTGATGCAGGTTTATTTCAAAGATGTAGCAGGTTGTGATGAAGCAAAGCAAGAAATCATGGAGTTTGTACACTTCCTCAAAAACCCCAAGAAGTATGAGGAATTGGGTGCGAAAATCCCCAAAGGCGCACTTCTAGTTGGCCCTCCCGGTACAGGGAAAACCCTTCTAGCAAAAGCAACGGCAGGGGAATCCGGTGTGCCTTTCTTGTCGATATCTGGGTCAGATTTCATGGAAATGTTTGTCGGTGTTGGTCCATCTAGGGTGAGAAATTTATTTCAGGAGGCAAGACAGTGTGCCCCGAGTATTATTTTTATTGATGAGATTGATGCGATTGGTCGGGCAAGGGGGCGTGGAGGTTTCGCAGGGTCCAATGATGAACGAGAAAGCACTCTTAATCAGCTGCTTGTAGAGATGGATGGATTTGGAACCACTGCTGGAGTTGTTGTGCTTGCCGGAACAAATAGACCTGATATTCTAGATAAAGCACTGCTAAGGCCAGGACGTTTTGATAGACAGATCAGCATTGATAAACCTGACATTAAAGGACGTGAACAGATTTTCCAAATTTACTTAAAGAAGCTCAAACTTGACCAAGAACCGTCATTTTATTCTCAACGGCTAGCCGCTCTCACTCCTGGATTTGCTGGAGCAGACATTGCCAATGTATGCAATGAAGCAGCTTTGATTGCTGCAAGGACCGATGAAGCACTCATAAAGATGTCTCATTTCGAGTCAGCTATTGATAGGGTCATTGGTGGGCTTGAAAAGAAGAACAAGGTTGGCTAATATTTATATCATCATTAGCTGGCATCATAATTACTTTTCACTAATAAATCGATATGGTTTGGTTTTATGCAGGTTATCAGCAAGTCTGAGAGGCGAACTGTAGCATATCATGAGTCTGGTCATGCTGTTGCTGGCTGGTTTTTAGAGCATGCAGAGCCTTTGTTGAAAGTGACAATTGTTCCCCGTGGTACTGCTGCATTGGGATTTGCTCAGTATGTCCCAAATGAAAACCTCTTGATGACAAAGGAGCAGCTCTTTGATATGACCTGCATGACCCTAGGGGGTCGAGCTGCTGAACAGGTAGGCCCTGTCTCACCACCTTTACAATGTGCTGACTGTTAGGGAATTTACTTGGAGTGTTTGCATCTGTTATGCAGGTTATGTTGGGTAAAATATCCACTGGTGCGCAAAATGATTTGGAGAAGGTGACAAAGATGACATATGCCCAAGTAGCAGTGTACGGCTTCAGTGAGAAAGTGGGTCTTCTCTCCTTTCCTCAAAGAGAAGACTCCTTTGAGATGATGAAACCATACAGCAACAAGACCGGTGACATAATTGATGGCGAAGTGCGGGAATGGGTGGCCAAGGCCTATCAAAAGACTGTCCAACTCATCGAAGAACACAAGGAGCATGTTGCTACAATTGCTGAAATGCTACTCGAAAAAGAAGTGCTGCATCAGGAGGATTTAATCAAGGTCCTTGGGGAACGACCATTTAAATCTACTGAAACCTCTAACTACGACAGATTTAAAGCAGGATTCCAGGAACATGAATCAGACGAGAAGAGCAAAGATCCTGACTCATCATTATCTGATAAGGATGGCTCAAATCTGGAACCACAAATTTCCCCTACATAAGATGGTATGAACAATAATGAGAAAACCTTGGTGTCACTTGTACAGTTTAGTATTTCTTTTCCGGACTTTGCAAAAGCCATGAGCCAAATTGGCCGAGCAGAGCAGTCCTCTCTGTTGTTCTTATCGATCTTTACAAACTCTCACCCCTGTATCTGTTGTTTAAATTTATCCACTTTACAAAGCACTCTCTAATCTAAACACAGTTTCAATCAACAAACTTGGATTGGAACAGTAAAGGTTTTAAACACAGTTTCAATCAAAGTTGAGAATCTTATCGTCCCTTTTTGATTAAATATTCTTCTATTTATTTTAAGTTAAACGAAAATTAAACAAATTAAGAACAAACCAGAAACTGTGATTTGTCGTAAATTATACAACATGGCATCTTCTTTCCCCTTCATGTCGAGTAAAATTCCAGTCTTAATGAAAACATCCAAAAATATGACCTTTCCGGATAAATAATGCATGTGTTTCTCAAGAGCTGAGCAACCGGTGATGATCAGCATTCAATTCTAACAGCTCCGCTCTCAGACGAAATGAACTTGGGCTTCCGATTGACTAGTTCGAGACACTGGATGACATCTCCTACTTGCAGATCATGGCAGTCTTGGATGACCAAACCGCATTCAGTTCCTTTCAGAACTGATTCAACATCTTGTTTTTCTCGTTTCAGGGAAGCACAAGGACCTTCAAAAACAACCTCCCCGCTTCTGAGGAGGCGCATTGTAGATGACTTTATGACACGCCCATCAATCACTTTGCAACCAGCTATGTGCACAGGCCCACCTCTGGATTTGCTTCCTAGTATCTCAAAGATGCCCAGCACTTGAGCCTCCCCAGCTACCTGGGTTTCGAATGTTCCTGGCGCCTTTTCTACGATCAGATTGCCCATGTCCTCCAACAGATGATAGATGACACGGTGGATTTTGATCTGCAAGTATAACAACTGAAAATAATCAGTTACACTTTCCAACTACACTGCCGACCATACTACTTCACAATATACATGACTAGTAAATGGAGAAAATATAATTAAAGAAAATGAAGATAAGTACTAAAAACTTTAAGAAGAATTTAATAGAATGGACCTTAATGTTGGCTCGAGAAGCTGCCTGAGTAACCGAAGCTGGCGGTGTTCTTACATTGAAGCCAACAATACATCCACCACAAGCCTGAGCAAAGTCTACATCAGACTGGGAAATGGGTCCTACACCAACATGAACAATGTTCACAAAAACCTGTGCACAACAGTCACAAGTGAACATCAGGACAAACTCCAGCAGACCTAGAATAACAAGGCTATGCATTGGCAAAACCAAAAATGAAGGCGGCCATACTGAAAATGTAAACAATTATTTGTTGCATTAGGTTTCTTATGAAAACAACTGATTTCTTGTACCTGAGGGCTGTTTAAACTTTTTAATGCATCTGTAACAGCTTGGACAGTACCCTGCACATCAGCTTTGACAATGATAGGCAGCTCAACTCTAACAGAAGCTTCTTCTCTGATGAATCTGGATCCTCTCCTTCTATACGCCCGTCCCCGATCTTCATGACTCTGTCGTTCTCCCTCTTTTTCTTCCTCCCAGCACTTAGCATTCTAGCCCTCTCTTCTGATTCAACTACTACAATATCATCACCAGCCATAGGGAGCCCTCTCAACCCTTCAAGTTCAACTGGCATTGCAGGTTCCCCCTGAACCAATGACTTGCCAGACATATCCCTAATTGCTCGTATTTTACCCCACTCTGCTCCAATAACGACATGCTGGCCACAGGTCAAAGTACCTTCCTTTACAATAGCTGTTGCCAAAGGCCCACGTCCTCGGTCAAGTCTTGCCTCAACTACATAAGCGTGTGCAGGACCATCAATTCTTGCTTTGAGGTCCATCATTTCAGCTTGAAGCAGCAAAGCCTCCTCTAAAGTATCCAGTCCGGTTTTTTTAGCAGCTGACACTTCCACTACTTGGACATCACCTCCCATTTCTTCTAATAAAACACCTTCTGAAGCCAGCTGGACTTTAACTCTTTCTGGGTCCGCAGCCGGCTTATCACATTTGTTAATAGCAACCACTATGGGGACACCTGCTGACTTGGCATGTGCAATTGCTTCTAGAGTTTGAGGCATCACTCCATCATCAGCAGCTACAACCAAGACAACTATGTCGGTAACTGCAGCACCTCTTGCCCGCATTGCGCTAAAAGCAGCATGGCCCGGAGTGTCCAGAAATGTGATAGCTGCCCCTGATGACATGCTAACAACGAATGCACCGAGATGCTGAGTTATACCTCCAGCTTCTCTCGCAGCGACTGATGTTTGACGCAAAGAATCTAAAAGAGATGTTTTACCATGGTCAACATGGCCCATGACTGTAACAACTGGAGGACGTGGTAAAATTTGAGAGCCTTCAGTGGAGTGCAGCCTTTTGACGTTGACTCCAACTTCCTACATGGGCACATTTAAAGTGGTTAATAATTTTTAGATTTTATTTCCGAATCATATATGTCGCATACAATCCCAGTGGATACTCCAAGAACAGTTAAATGAAAGTGAAGGAACACTTAAAGCATTGAGAAAAAAGAGAATGCCTCGACATTAAATTACAATATGTACTAATATAAACAAGTAAAGATGTAAATACTCAAGTTGAATATAAATATAGGGAACATACCATGACAACCAGTTCAGCGACGTCAATACTAAGGGGATCAAACTCAGAACTGATATTCTCGCCAACATTCACCAGAACTTCTTGCAGAGCGGAGATGGATTGACCAGAACGCTTAGAAAGCTCCACAAGAGAAATTCCATCAAAAATTTCAATTACTTTCTCTGTTGATGACTGCTTCTGCTTTGGAGGCACATAACGAACTTCAACAGGTGGTTTCTTAATTCTTTTAGCAAACTTCCCTTTCTTTATAGTCTTCAAACCAAGAGATTCTTCATTTCTTTTCGCAGAAGCAAGCTCAGGAGATCCATGAAAATAGCTGGAAGCATAAATAAATATTAGATCCCAGTACACTATATAATTCAATGAAACAACAGTATAACGGCCCTGAATATTATCAGAAGCCAAAAATTACAGCATAGTTTTGGCCTTTATCAAACATTTAACCTCAAAAGTGCATTCAGTTAAATATATCTACCTACAATAGCACCATTGCAAATGAAAATGAAATCGTTTACAAGTAAACCTACCGAACTGCTTGTCCTTTAGTTAAGAGGTAACCGCCGCAACCGTCTCGGAAAGATGTCCTAACAGGGGTTTCTACAACATAAAAATTGACTATGAAGAGTGAAAAAAATGATTTGCTTGGAAGTCTCAAAACACACACACACAGAACTGGGTTACACTAATTTTTAAAAGAGGATATATACAAAGTTTAGTCAACATTATTTCTGAAAGGAGGACGCCAGTTGTTGCTTCCGAATATTTATGATTCAAAATAATAACAGTGAAAAAGAAACAAAATTTGATCAATAAATAAGATTAAAGCATAAACATACCTCGTACCGGTTTAACATAAGCCGCACAATTTGCTGCATTACCAAACATAGATAGAGGAACTGCAACTTCTCTGCATCTCAGATAACCAAAGGTTTTTATATTGTTTATAATGCCCTGTAAAAATTAATCATGACTAAACTATCAGAAAGATAACATACAAAAAACAGAGGAAGGGAAATAGCTCAAAAACTTTTAATTGTGCAAAAAGTAATCAATGTTGCATCAGTTTTCTTTCCTGGAACTACAATGTATCAGTGTAACTGGGAAATTGAACAAGCATTAACTTAAGTCAGCTTTGAACAAATCTAACAATGAAGGGATCTCAGGCACCCAACATCACAGAACACTTAGACTATAAAGCAGTAACCCAGCAGCTTCGACAAATCGTAATTTTGGCTACACCTAGCAACGGTGCGAACTGAACAAAATATACCTGATTTCTTGCCTTTCGGGATAACTCTCTCCAAGCCATACATGCCAGTTTTGAGTTACCACCGAAGGAACTATACGAAACCTTAGCGTTTCAGATCGCCGACATCGACTACTGATTGGATTGCGAGAGAAGAAGGGAAGTCAAAACAACTATTCGATTGCGAGATGGAGGAGGCGTCGCTAGGGTTTTTCGAGAAAGATCGGTGGAAGATGATGAACGGCGTATTTGGGACGACGTCGTGTTGTTGTAATCTCTCAGTTTCAGTGTTATTAAACCCGACCCATTGGTTGACCCGGTATAGGAAAGGGGTTAATGGGTTAATGGGTCAACCCGGGTCAACTCGTGGGTCAATGTCCAACTTTAATATTTATATTTGTAAAACATTTTAATATTTCGAAATAAATGAATGAATAACATAAAAATATTATACTCAAATTAAAATCATTCTCAGCAAGAATTTAACATGAAAATAGTTCATTTGAATCATGCAAAAAAAGTTCATCTGTAATCTACTTAAGTCTAATTTTTACATGTTAATTTCAAAATAGAACAATCATTCACAACTACACAAAAGTTAGATCGTTAAAGAAATCATCTGTTTGAGCACCATTATTTGCATCCTCATAAGTTTCACTCATTACGTTATCTTGCGCTTGATCATATTCATCCTCTTCTTCATCCAAATTTAATTGCCTTACAATATAGACGACATGAGTTAGTATATAACATCACATAATGCCTCCACACCAATAAATATGATTATAATAAAGTTTTTTTAAAACATACCAATGTCATTTAAGTTATTATGTAAAGTGATACTTTCCAGCTCATTACGCAAGCTCTCCACCTCTGCAATAGTCAAGTATGATGGTGAATCATCTAACACCCAGTTAGAATGATCATCAAAGGTTTCGGAGTTGATCGGATCAAAGTTTTGAGGCTTTAGGGATTTCCTGTGCGATTTCAAATGAATGTATAAAAACTATCGCAAAAAGATTTGTTAACAAAAACAAACGATCAAATCAGTGAACATAGAATAGAATGTAAAATCACCTTTTGTGCAATCTTAAATTATAACGAACATAAACAAGATCATTAAGCTTTTGATGCTCCAAGCTTTTCTCCGGCCAAGTGATACTTTAATCTATTAATGCCACCTCCCCCCTAACAAGCTTGTTGCAATACAAATACAGCATAGCTGGTTTTTTACCTCCTTCAAAAACTTGCTTGCAGTGTGCCCAAGCGGGATCAGTTTTTGATCTAACATACTTTTGAGTGGACGCTACTTCCTGTGATGAATGTTCTGATATAGACATCTATATAAAATAAATGGAAAAGAATTAACAGAGGATTGGAGCGAAAGAACAATAACCAAACAAGCAGCGGCGCACCACCATCACCATTATTTCACAAGTAATAAAAAAATCAAACGAAGACACAATTAATTTAAGACTTACCGTCTTGCGACTTGTTATCTTAGAACCATTAGACCATGCCTCCATTTTTACTTGAGTATCACTTGACGACCAAACTCGAACCCTAATCTGGAACTGTTTCAGAAAACACCCAAATGTAATCGCCTAATCGGGTCTTTCGGGGTCGCTGGGTCGATAAAAACCCGGCCGGGTTGATCGGTTCGATCCGGGTCGCTTGCATTTTCGGTTCAATTAGTGAACCGACCCGATTAAGTCCCCGGGTCGCGGGTCAACCGGGTCAACCCGCCGGGTCGGGTCGGGTTTAATAACACTGCTCAGTTTTGAGTCTGGCTTTGGCTGTTTGTTATTTAATTCTTTTGAATAATTATATTGTTTTTAGGGACAATTGCAGTAAACCACCATTATAATGTCCCAGTTTGCAGAAAACCACTATTAAACGAAAAATTACCAAACGGGTATATTATAATTCTGCCGTTAACCAAAAACCACCATTGACCTAACTCCGTTAGAAATTGTACAACACGCGCCACACGACGCGTGGGTATTCAACTTCAATTTAGACAATTGCAGAAAACCACCATTATAATATTTTGTTTTGCAGAAAACCACCATTTTAACAACTAAGTACGATATTATTACTCTTCCTACAAAATTATTATGTTGACGCGTGGGTATTCAACTCCGTTAGGTAACACTAGGTAATGATGTTGAGGCTACAATTTTAGCTATCTTTGATTAGCAAGATATTAATACTCTTCCTACAAAATTACGGTTCATTAAACAAAACATGAGTTTAAAAGTAGTTGAATCTTTAATACATAGTTGAATCTTTTAGATCAATAAAGTACAACAGTTATAGTTTAAAAGTAGTGATGTAATAAATCATATTTCATAGAAATAAAAGGAGGAAAATTATTATATTTGAATTGGACAGTCGGTAACCATTCCACATTGATAATTATAAATTCTCAAACATGAGTTTTCTTTTGCATTTTCTAGCATTATTTTCTTCATTGACATCCATCAAGATTAAATTGAAGCATCATATAGCTAGTAGACATATATAAACGAGTTAAATTGTCGTACGAGCCTCTGTTGTAGCATGAACAGTGCAGTTGGTAGTACTTTGATAATCAATTATTAAAAAGGGTTAATTACGAGAAACCACCTGTATAATGTACCATCTTTCACGCAACCACCTCTATAATTCAATATTACAGTAAACCACCTGAAAACCCTATTCCGTTATCAATCGACCACCCATCAACGTTACAGTTAGTAGAGTGACTTCACGCGTGGGCTAAGCGCGTAAAGTTTATGAGTTAAATAAAAATTAATTGAAAAAGAAAACTAAATGAGGAGTTATACAACATCTTCAAACTTCTCGATCCCAAATCTGTTCGAAACCTATCTCCGCGATCGTTCTACGCACCTCAAATCGTTGCTCCTTAACATCTTCAAACTTCAGCTCATCAGCGAATTGAAGAGTTAGACAACATCCCAAATCTGTTTGAAACCTCTCTCCGCGTCCCTTTGATTTGGGTGGTAAAGCTGCAAAATTAGGGTTTGTCTTTCACAATGGCCGGCACATCGAATCGAGGTATGTCACTGTAATCTTTTGTAAATTTTAGCATGCGTTAATAAATTCGTAGGTTTGTAGTTGTTTCGGTTGGGGTTGTGTATAAATTGTCTGTGATTTCAATTTGGCGGTATAGATCTATAGTTGATGAAAAAATATTGCAGATGAGAATGTTAATTTCAGAGTATTGTGTGGCGGGAAGTTTTTTATGTGCAAGGACAAGAAAGTTAAGTACAAGATAGGGGAAACCAAATTTATGCGAGATGTTGATCCTGATTTAATTTCGAAGGTTGTGATGGTAGACATGTTTACCACTGATTTGGGTTTATCGGACATCAAGGAAATGTGGTACTTAGTACCTGGTAAAACAATACACAAGGGATTGCATTGTATAGAAACTGATAAGGACGCAATGGAAATGCTAAGTTGTGTTGGAAAAGATAGATGGTGCCACATTTATGTCATTCAAGGATCTGATCCGACTCCAGTGACTTTAAGAAATGAAGAATCAGTGGCAGAGGGAAATCTTTGGTTCTCATTAGCTGACGACATACCCCCCGTACCTTTGGTAAGCTCATCTCTGCCCATACCTCCTGAAACTGATATGCAAAGTGAACATGAGCTTGGTTCTGGTGACGAAGTACTAGGTTCTGAAAGTTCAGATAATGGTGAGGAGTTTGATTTAAGTGGGGGCGAAGCTGAAGAAGAATATCAGTTTGATGTGGGTGCAGAAGTAGAAATGAATACTAGGACATCTGTTATGGTTGATGGTAATGCTGTTAATAGTGTGGGATGTTCAGAGACCGTTGCTAATAATTTTGGGGTTGATGTATCACTTGAAGAAATGGCAATAGTGGATAAAGAAGGTCCAGACGACTCAGGAGGTTTTGATTCATGTAGTGATTCAGATGAAGAGGTAAGCAAGTTACGAAAGTACAAGAAGTTCAATCCGATAATAGACTTCAGTAGAGAAATTGAATTCCAACGCGGAATGTTATTCAGTTCAAGTGCAATTCTGAGGAGGGCATTAAAGCAGCATGCAGTCGAGTGTGGTGCAGATTTTTATTTCTTACACAATGACAGAAATAGGATTTCTGTTTTGTGCCCAAGGAAGTGTGACTGCCCTATGGTTCATGCGAGGAAAAAATGTACGTGTGAAGTTGAAAGATGTGGATTTAAGTTGTATGCTAGGCGTGTTGAGTCTGATGGAACATTTCAGGTTAAATCATTTCAGCAGAATCATGAATGTGGACGACAACATAAAAATCAGAAAGTCACGTCTCTTTGGCTTGCAGATAAGTATCTTGAAGAATACAGAGCAGATCCCAATTGGAAACTCAGTGCATTTATTTCAGCGGTACAGAGAGATCATAACATTGATATTACTTACATCCAAGCTTGGCGTGCACGGTTTAGGGCAAACATGAAGACTCAGGGAGACAGTAAAGATGAGTATGCAAAGGTGTGGGATTATGCAGCAACGATCAGAAATTGGAATCCAGGAAGTTCTGCATTTGTGAAGGTTTGTAATGATAATCCAGAGAAACCGATTTTTGAGAGACTATATGTATGTTTAAATGCTTGCAAAGAAGGGTTTTTAAGAGGATGTAGACCTGTTATAGGACTTGATGGGTGTCATTTGAGGGGTGCTTTCAGTGGACAGATATTAGTTGCAGTAGGACAAGATGGGAATAACTGTATTTTCCCAATTGCGTTTGCAGTTGTAGAAGCTGAAAGGAAAGACTCATGGTATTGGTTTCTAGACTCGCTTCTGAGAGATGTCGGCGATTGTAGACCTACTTTTATGTCGGACAGACAAAAGGTAAATCTGCATCTAATTTTAATAGGGTTACAAGTAATTCTTTTTTATCAGTTCTTATTTGATTGCACTGCTTGTTTCGCAGGGGTTGATTGAAGCTTTAAATCAACACAATGTTGCCATTGAAAATACTAGGGTGTGTGTACGTCACTTATACAACAATTTTAAAAAGCAATGGTCTGGTCAGTCATTTAAGGATGCCATTTGGGCAGCAGCTCGCTCTTACACACAAACTGAGTTTGAGAGACATATGGAGGACATCAAGCGAGCTGATGAGGGAGCTTATAGTTATTTAATGAGTCAGGATCCTTGCACATGGTCCAGACATGGTTTTTCTAAGTCAACAAAGAGCGACATGCTGCTTAATAATATTTGTGAGAGTTTCAACTCATGCATATTACCTGCTAGGGACAAATCCATTCTATCGATGGCAGAATGGATAAGGCATCAGTTAATGCGACGTTTTGTGGCAAAGCGTGAGGGAATGAAGAATTATGTGCATAAGTTCACTCCAAATGCTCGGAAACTAATTGAAGCGTCGAAAATAGAGGGAATGAGGCGTTGTCGGGCTCTGTGGGGTGGGGAAAAAACATACGAAGTAAACCACTTTAGTCGGACGTATGTGGTTGACATTGATAGAAGAAGTTGCACATGTTTGAAGTGGGATTTAACTGGAATTCCATGTCCGCATGCAATCAGTGCAATTTTGAAGGAAAGACTTCACGTGGAGGATTACGTAAATGATTACTACTCAGTGGACTATTATTTAAGGGCTTATAGTCAAGTTATTCGTGCAATGCCAGGACAGTATCAGCTAGATAAGTCTGGAATGATCCCTCCTCTGCCACCGAAGTACGTAATACAACCTGGACGTCCGAAGAAAAATGCAAGAAGAAGAGAACCAGGGGAAGAGCCACCCAGCAAAACAAAGAAAATAAGAATATCACAGAAACGACACTGTAAGGGATGTGGTCAAGAAGGACATTACAAGAATAAATGTACTTCTGGGAGCCAATCATTTGGAAGACCTGCAAATCCTAAAACAGTTGCAGTTGGTGGCCAGAAAAGAAAATACACAAAGGTATTAATACATTTAACCATTCGATAAAATTATGGAAATCTAATAACTATGTTTCTTTGTGATTGGTGATGTAGAGTACAAGATCAGCAACAAATGCAGAATCTGAACAAGCTGGTGCTACAACGGCAGAAACAGAAGTTAGAAATTTAGCAAGCATTAACCAGGTACATTATGTTATATGGTGTTACATTATGTTACATTATGATCAAATTGAAGTTAGGTAGTAAATATGAATATGGTGTTACATTATGTTATACGAAAGTTTGCCTTAAGTTGAATTGCCTTTGTAGGATGTATGCAGCCAAAATGTTTGCAGCAAAAAAGTCCCTAATAAGAGAAAATCGGTTGGAAAGAAGGTTGTGAACGAGGACAATGTGCTTAGGAGGTCACCAAGAAGGGGTGATAATGCAGTTGCCAACACTGCCAAAACAACAGCCACTGCACCTTTGACAGTTAGGCGCTCCCCAATCCAAAGGACAAAGACAACTCAAGGATCAACCACAACTGCTCCACCATCACGCAGCCGCAAAGCTTGGAAATGAAGTCTGTCCAACATGTCTCCAATTTGTGTTGTGTTTATTTCGGACATGTTCTTTTGGGACATCAGTTTTGTTAAAACTGATGTAGTTTCTGAACTTGATGTATCTTGTGAATTGGATGTTTTGTAAACTTGTTGTTTTGTGAACCTGGGCATTTGTGCTTCAGGTTATGTTTCAGGTTAAATTTCAGTTTATGTTACAATGTTCTGTTACAATTTTATGTTCAGGTTAAATTTCAGGTTCTGTTTACACAAGTTATGTTCTGTTCACACAAGTTATGTCCCATTTTTACTTAAAACCTATCTAATTGATACATGTCTGTTTTTACTTAATACATAAAACAGGAACATCAAAATGCTCAGAATTGTAACACTAAATTAAACAAGAACAGTTTACAACATGAGCTTCAATCTCCAGGTTTTACAACTGAGAATTACAAGTCTTACAACCTCACTTAAGAAATGTAAAAAGATACACAGCTTTGCTTACACTAACAATTTGATGACAATAATATTTGATAGTAATAACAATGTCGATAAACCAACATATACCATCATACTAGGTTTACTATCAAATTTCTTGATTTTTTCCCGCAAATCTGAACTCTCGCCTTCGAGTTTCTTCTTATCAACCAGCAACTTCTTTATCACCTCCTCAGCCCTTTCACTATATGGATCATCCCTCCAAATGAATATATTACATCCCTTATTTCCTGTTCCATACAAACTACATCCAAAGAATCGTCTCCCATAGTTTTTTTCAGTGCGCGCGACACGTTCCTTCAAAGGATAACCACATCGACATCTTCTTTGAACAGAATTGATTGATGCAGAATTTGAAGAAGCCATCACAACATCCTATTAATCAGAAGTAAACAATCTCAGTTCATACACAATGAAATCGACAAAAACAATAGACTAAATTCAAACATCATGCAAAACCTAGAATTACGCAACATCAAATCCAACTTCATAAACAATAACTGAAATTCCGTAAACGAAATACAAAGGAATCCCCGTACAAACAAATCGAAACAAATCGACTGGAAACATGAATCAACTGGAGAATTTTATGAAGTCAACTTCTCAAACATAACAAACAAATCGACTACCCAATTCAGAAACTCAGATCTGTTGAAATCGAAACCTAGAGATGAAGACAACGGCGAGAGGATAATCGGCTCCAATTTAGGGTTTACGAAATTATACGACCTATACCCATCTAATTCATATGGAAATAAATTATGATGCATTAAAAATAAGAAACGAGTGAAGACACGCGGTTGACGATTTATTTAACGGAACAGTTGATGGGTGGTCGATTGATAACGGAATAGGGTTTTCAGGTGGTTTACTGTAATATTGAATTATAGAGGTGGTTGCGTGAAAGATGGTACATTATACAGGTGGTTTCTCGTAATTAACCCTTATTAAAATGGTGGTTTTTCGTAAAACGGATATTATAATAGTGGTTTTTGGTAATTAACAAAAATAAAAAAAAATTATTAAATTAATAAGCCCACACGCTTTTAACGGTTCAAGTAACGGAACAGTAGGTCTGGTGGTTTTTGGTTAACGGCAGAATTATAATATACCCGTTTCGTAATTTTTCGTTATAATGGTGGTTTTCTGCAAACTGGGACATTATAATGGTGGTTTACTGCAATTGTCCCTTGTTTTTATAACTATTTCTGATTTCAGCACTCAGTATGTATATTTTAACCTCATTTTTTGTTTTTCTGCCAACTGTATATTTTTATAAAATCTGAATCTTTTTATATTTTCTGCAAGAGTAAGGATCAGGTGAAAAGTACCTTTAAGTTATAAAATACAAACAGATCTGGATCGTTAAATAATCAGATCGGACGATTATTAATTTGGGGGTCGAAATGCAATTAAACGAAACATTAAATACGATATCATTATTTTGGAAACGTAGAAAGGGTAAATTAGTCCAGAAAAATTCAAGAATGAGGCGGTTTTGAAATGGTTCCCGAAAATCCCGTTCACACACAATCTTCGTTTCTGTTTTGAGATATCGATTGCATTTGGAATCCCGTTCACGCAGAATCGACGTTGAACCCTAGTCGCCCCGCCGTACGATTCCAGAACCGTCGTCTTCAAGCTAAAAGTCTCCTTCGTTTGTAGATCGCAAACCCTAATTTGAATCGGGGGTCGCAGGTACCGAAACAAGCAATTACCGTGTTGGGTAACTACTTTGAAGCGTAGTTTTACTAACCTAGTTCGTTTACAGGTCGCACGACAGGCCCCACCATGACTCCACTTACTATTAACATCTGTTGGTGCCAGTTTCTTCCAATGAATGATTACAGTAGATTCACGAATCATAGTACTGTAACTAAAGAATCATGTATGTACATGATTGCATGATTAAGTTTTTGTTAGTAACCGATTCAGCGAATGACCCCATATGATTCATGAATCATGTCGAAGCAATTCATGAATCATATGTGGAATTGTGTGTTGTCTTTGAATCATTCTGGTTTATAATTTGACTATGCGTGAACTGTTTTGACATGTTTGGTTGTTGATGGTTTTTAATGTTTTGCGACATACTTAAGGGCATTTGTTAGCACAAGATTCAGCAAATGATCCATATGATTCATGAATCATGTCGAAGCAATTCATGAATCATATGTGGAATTGTATGTTGTTTGTGAATCATTCTGGTTTATAATTTGATTATGCGTGAACTGTTTTGACATGTTTGGTTGTTGATGGGTTTTAATGTTTTGCGACATACTTAAGGGCATTTGTTAGCACAAGATTCAGCAAATGCAACCATATGATTCATGAATCATGTCGAAGCAATTCATGAATCATATGTGGATTGTGTGTTGTCTGTTAATCATTCTGGTTTATAATTTGATTATGCGTGAAATGTTTTGACATGTTTGGTTGTTGATGGTTTTTAATGATTTGCGACATATTTAAGGGCACTTGTTAGTACTAGATTCAGCAAATGACCCCATATGATTCATGAATCATACTACATCAGATCATGAATCATATGTGGAAATCTTATATTTTTTACCGGAGTATAAATTCTATAAGTGTATGAAAACTGTGACACGTTTGTTTATTATTGTTTTTATGACAGAACGCAGGAACAAGAGTAAAAAAGGGAAACAACCTGTTGGTGACAAAAACAAGCTGGCCATCGTCCCAACCTCACTTATTAGAGATATACGAGATAGTATTTTGAAGCCAACGAATCACCAGGTTCGTGTACATTGATCTCATGTATGACTGATACGATTTTAATACGATATGCGGCAACTGAGAGTTCTCGTTGTTTTGTGCAGATTCCTCCAAATCACGATCTCTGAATTACATTTCCGATACTGACTCAGGTAATTTGATGAACCTAAAAAAAATCACCCCTCCCTACTGATACTAAAATTATTCAATTCATCCAAAGACTCGTTAATATGCTGATCCTAATGAGATGAGATCGAAAAGGAGATTGGATCGTTACTTTGAAAAAACTCATGGAAGTACGTCTTCTCGTAAATTAAAAGGTATCGGTAATACGTTTATAATTTTCATGCATTTTGAATAATTGAACACATAGGTTCATGTGTTCATAATAAATTGTGTAGGGAAAAATGTCAGACAAAAGAAGAGGCAAGACAATAGAAGTTCAAAAAAGAAAACTGATATAGCGAAAGGTTAATCTATTTCTTTCGTATCATAATTATTCAAATATCATCATTAATCAAACACCGAGTAACATATTGTTTGTTACAAATTCAGGGAAAAAATGAAAGATATCGGACGATGACAATGATTCAGAATCAGAACAAGGTATGCATTCCAATTTTGGCATCCTTTTTAGTGTCTCTACATATGATTCATGAATTGGTGTCGTATGATTCTAGAATCATAGGTCTTATTTAGTGGATCGTGATTACTTTTTTTTGATATCCTACACCTTGATCCAGATGTATCTTCAGAGGCAAATGAAGATACTGGTGATTCGATAAAGCTGGTAAGTTCAACAGAAAGTGACTCTTCCGTCTCTTCGGATCATCGTTTTAAGTCAAAGAAACAGAAACTTAGAAAAATATCGGATCATGAGAAACTGGAAAGAGGGGGAGGACAATTCAAAGGGATTCTGTGCAGAGGATCGCCGAAATTGCTAACTGACGTGATTAATTCTTTGAGTCCGATACAAAGGACTGCAGTGATTGATAAGGGATTGGAGAGTATTCTGCATTTAGAGCTGACAAGAATACCTTCAAAACTCGGATATTATGTTGTTGATTCGTACGACTGGAAGAGACGTGTTTTCAGAACACTGGGTGGTAAGTTTGCAGTGAAGCCGATAGATGTTAGGAATGTTTATGGACTGGAAATGGGAGGGCGTGTAATAACTACAAGAGGGAGGAGCAGCATCAATAACGAGTTTTAGGAGCAGCATCAATAAATTGAGAAGCCATTGTTTTAGGAGTACGGTAAGAAACGAGTTTGAGAAATCTATGAAACAAAAACTGAAAGAATGAAAGAAGAAAAAATTGAAAGTCGGTTACTCGATCCCTTAAAATAAGGGATTGATATTAATGAGAATATTTGAAAAATATGTAATGCAGTGTATTTCCATTATTGCCCTTTTGTAATTATTTATATTAATTAATATTCTTTAATTATAACCGTTGATTGAAATCTAATGGGTGGTTTAGATTTGTTTGCATTTTATAACCAATCTAGTACTTTTCATTTGATCCATTGCCTTTCTGGAATATGTATATTTTGTAATTTATTTAAAACCCTTCTCACCATAAAACGTATCAGTCCAAATAAAAAATAATAGTAATATTCCAAAAAATTACTTTGTATATTTGGTTGTCATTTATTTTTTTTGAGAATATTCTCTAATTTTCAAATTAAATATTATAATATATTATGTAGAAATGGGTTCTAGAGGGACAACCATCTTTTAGTAGGACCGAAGGACACAATCTCAACCATTCATTTTTATTAATCCAAAGGTTGATACCGATAACCGACAATCCATAACCGCTCGTGTTTTATGCAAATCCAACCGTCCAATATTTAAAAACCAACTTTGATCTCAACCGTCAAATTAATCAAATCAACGCCTAAGATTACGTCCATCGGTTTCACAAAATAATGTGTCTCTCTAGCTCCTAACTCATATTATGTAATAGGTATAAACACTTCCTTTTATTCTTAACCATACCAAAAACAAAATCACAAATATTAAGTATAAGGTATTCATCGTATCCGATACACAAAGTATAACGAATTATGTATTTGTATCGCGAATTGCATCGTATCCAGATTTTTGTAACACTGATCTCATTAATTTAATTAATTCAACTAGCACCAAATTCAAATGGTATAAAAACACAATAACAAATTAAGAAACCACCAACATAGAAATAATATTATGCATAAATGCACCAAAAATAACTTGATCACATTATTTCAGCCTACCTTGCAATTTAATCCAGCTGAAAAACAACAACAACAGCCCTAATATTTTTAGCACTAACCCCAATAAAAATGTCATCACTTGACCGTTAACTTCAGTTCTTCCTACCTAGTCACCAGTCTTGGTCGGCTCTCGTATGTTTAAATCTCTCAACCACATATTTTATTTTTTTAGACACTTTATTAATGATAAGTTGAATTCTCAAATTACTATTAACTCAAATACCAATGGATTCGATTAACTTTTCCGAACTTTTATTGTTGTTTTAATTGTTTACTTGATATTTTACGTTAAATCAAGAAATTTGAAGCTTTGGAAATGATTTGGGAAAAAAAAAAAAATAGATTTTGGTGCCTAGACAATTAATTTTAGTACATGCCCAAGAATGAGTCATTGCCTATGGACATATTTCATTTTTTCAGAATGTGTGTTGGTGCCTATACATAGCTTATGTGGTGCCTATGCATAAACTAAGGCTATATGGGTTTTAGCCCAAGTAAGTTTTAGCCAAAAAAAAAAAATGAAATTTGACCATATTAATTTTCAGTAATTTTTTTTAGCCCAATCAAAAATGTAATCTTCCCCAAAATATAAAAAATAGCCCTACCTATTATCAAATCTTGCATCCGTCCCTGCACGTGATGCCTATGAGCAAGATTTGATTTTCAAGAATGTCACTCGATACCTAAGGAAGACTAACGTAGCGCTTATGAGCAAGTTTCATTTTTCCGGCAGAATGAATAACAAAATTTGATGCCTGAATTATATAATGGTGTGCCTGTGCCTGTGCCTGTGCCTGTGCCTGTGCCTGTGCCTGTGCCTGTGCCTGTGCCTGTGCCTGTGCCTGTGCCTGTGCCTGTGCCTGTGCCTGTGCCTGTGCCTGTGCCTGTGCATGTGCATGTGCATGTGCATGTGCATGTGCATGTGCATGTGCATGTGCATGTTTTGGGTTGTGCCTGTGGGCAGGCACACCAAGCGACCCAATTATTTAGAGCCCAAATTTCAAGTTAAGTCCTAGAATAAAAAAGAAGAAATGGAGAAGAAATTGGGAGACTGATTTTGAGGGAGAAGAGACTACACCAAATTGTTAGAAGAGAACGACAAAGACTCGAAGAAGATTGAAGATCCGTCTTTACATACGGTTCCATCGATCTTACTTTCTTCTTATTTGTAAATGTATTCTAGTTTTATTTGGGAGTATTCGTATTGTTCTAGAATCCTATTGATCTCGTGTTGTATCTAACTCTTAATTTCTTTTCTTATTATGTGATTATATTCAATTCTACATGTTTCCATTCTTACGTTCATGTTAATTAGTTAGCATTAGATGGATGCTAAATCGGATGAATTGCATAAGTTAAGAACCAATACTAGCAATGACTTAGGTGATTAATCAGATTGATGTAGGATTGACACTAACTACAGTAACTATGAATGGTAGTACGTAGGTGAATGTTATTCGCAACATCGATAATCGTGAGCTGTAACATACACACAGAGGATGAGTTATTTTATTTGAAAGGACTTGTGCCTAATGTGTTTCTAGTTACTGATAATGCCTACAATGGTGGAGTGTTAGTAATTAGGAATAATTGAGTTTTGCCTCAATGGAGGGATTCATAGTGTTAAATGAGTTGCTTGAGTGATGACCAAAGGATCATAAGCGCACATGGTCTATTCTCATATGTCGTATAACATGTTTAGAGTATTAAGTTCATTGCATGAATTGAGCGATACACACAAGTGAAGTTTGATTTTGGAACACTTGTCTTATTGGGAAATATTTCATCTCCATTATTTGCTTACCTTAAAAATATAGTTTACAACATACAACTTTTTAATAGAATAGATAAGACATAATATTGATTATATAGTAAATTCACTACGTTTGTTCTCTTGGGACGATACTTGGACTTTCGAGTTTTATTTGACTAGTACTTGACCCCTAAAACGAATTAGACAAATATAAAGAGTTAAAAATACATTTTTCAAAATGGCGTTGTTGTCGTGGAGTAACGTTTCAGTGCATTATTAGAAATATTTAATGTAGTTTTAGACTATTCATGTATATATTTTTATTTTACTTTTGTTTCGATTAATTCACTAAACACATTCATTTCTTTTGCGAGGATGTACTCATACAATCAACAAATTACATATTAGAGCGGAGATGATCATCGAGCGCAAGATGAGAGGTTTGATTGGAAAGATCATATCCGTGACCGAAGCTACATGCATTAGAATTATCGATCATCAAGTAAGACATCGAATATTGAAAGCATGCTTGCCTCTTACTTGAGTAATCAAAAGACTATGATGCAAGAAATACACTCAAAGATTGATTGATTCACGGCGGACGGTATTACAATTTAAGAAATCCTTTAGGGTTCGCGGAATTAATTCCTTAAGGGACCGCGGTCAGCTCAGCCTGGCCCATTTCAAAAAGTTAGCAGCTTTTGATTAGGGTTTCGATCCTAATTGAAGAAAGAGCTTCTTGACGAAATTCAGAGCTTTGCTGGAGGAATTGGACATCAAGCTTCAACCTTAGTCTTCATAATTGATAACTCTTCACACTCAATTTCAATATTTTATTTTGTTACAATGTTTTCTATAAGTAGCTAAATTCCCTACAGTTTGGGGAATTGAGTTGCAACGTTGTATGAGATCACTGAATAGCAAGTTTTAATTTAGTAAATTCTGTTCTTTGTTATAATTGCATGTATTGTTATTTGCTTGACTCAGCCTAGCGGTGAACTTAGGTTTATAGCAATTGCATGATACTTAATTGAATTGTCATAGTAGCAAAGCCTAGCGGTGGAGTTATTGTGGTAGTTTATTTAGGTAATTGTTTGTCATCTTGAGACTCTAGCGAGTAATAGAAGATAGAACTAGAATTAGGTAACAATCCTAGCAGGACTATCTAATTTGAACTACTATAATTTACTAGATTAAGACGTGTCTGGTATGTGATTACTGGTTGCAACGAGATTCCCTAAACTGTGATTTCTCATTTGTTAGTAAAACTCTTAGTTTTAGTTTACAAATAAACCTCCAAAACCCCCTGATAGGCTTAGGATTAGTTAGTAGTATAACTCCGACACTAGATTACTTTTCCTTGGGTTTGACCCTGCTTAGTGTTGTACTAGTTTTGAGTAGGATTATAAATTTAGATTTGCAATGCACAACGACGCGCTGTCAATTTTAAAGGAAAGACATGTTCCGATGGATGGAACTCACAATTGAAATCCATTGCAGACTTGATGGGAATAAATTCAAATGAGATTTTAAGGTGGATTAACGCACTTCATGTCTTGTCAAGACTAAACTAGACCTTTGCGGAAAGTAACTCGGACTATAATTAGTTTTTATTTTTATTTTGCTTTTATATGTTGCATGATGAGACTTGATGAGTTGATGTATGATCTTCACTTAAGTGTGGATTGTATGCTCGGTGTGTTTGCATTTATACTTATGAATACTGATCACTATTTTATACTTTGATGGTAGGACTGATCAACTTGTCTTGTTAGTGTTTAGTTAGTTTTCAATCATACGAGAATGCATACTTTAGTTGTTGCCTTGTTGGTGGTCATAAATTCTTTTTGACATAAGAAGAATTGAATTTTGATGATAGGAGCTTTGATATGAGCTTTGGTCATGTCATTTATCTTATGAAATAGCTAAAAAATTCAGCCACACAACATTATCTACATGATAGATTTGTTGGAGCATATGCGCCAAGTTTAAGCTACACACGACGGAAGTTCCTTTGTGCATTTTATTTTTGATCTTTTTAGCTTAGATGGTGCACCTTTTGAATTGATAATACGAGTTTTGTTCCGTTTGTATCTAGAAGAGCTACAAACTGGGCATTCAGTTAGATCTTTATATCGACCTCAAAATAAAACGCAATCGTTTGGACAAGCATGGAATTTTTTGTACTCGATTCCTAGAGGACTCATTACCCTCTTCGCGTAATAAGTATGAGTAGATAATGTGTTCAGATCAAGAAGCATTTCTGATACCAATGTTAATAGTTCTGTAAAACTCTTATCACTACATCCATTCTTTACTTTCAGATTAAACAACTTTAACACTGGTGAAATTTGGTAAATTTAGTGCACCCATCGTATAAAAGTATCTCAGAATATTAGTTTTTCAATGACAGATGGCCTGACATTCACCTTTTTCTCAATGTTGTTCACCATTCTAATAAGATGATCATCCTCCCAATCCATATTTTCATCATTAAATTGTTGTTCCGTCTGTGGGGGAGAACTGGCTGTTTCATTATCGCCGTGAAGATGCCAAAGTTTGTACCATGAATCAATTTCTTTAAACAATAAATGTTTATGAAGATCTAATACTCTTATCTTTTGTTATTCTAACAATCAATGCATGCACGATACACATATTCAGCGTCATTCCGGTCAGCCAAAATCCTTAGCAAATTGACAAAAGTCTCTAATTTCATCTTCGTAAGCAACAGAAAAATGATTTAATAACATCAAACTTCGATCCCTTTGACTAACCAATCATTAACCATTAAACATCCAAAATTCAAAAACCTTCAAGCAGATAAGTAAAACGCACAAGACGAAGATTGTTATGGACATTGATAACCACATGTGAATAAAAAATACGCACATCATATTTAAATCAGTAATCAACATAAGTCGAGAAAAATGACTCACATAATTCACACACGACGAAGAAAGATGGTGGTTCGGAGGTGAAGACGACTTGACGTTAGTAAAAGGTAAAAAATCGCTTTCGTATGATTAACCTAACAACATACAACAAGGCTGTATTTAAATTTTTTTTATAGTAACTTACCTTTAACAACGCTTTAATAATAGGCGTTATTAATTGTAGACATTTAACATTGCCTTTCTATAACCGATGTTAAATGTATTAAAGCGTTGTAATTCTCATAATACTTTTTTCGGACGATTTTTTAACAACGCTTTTTTCTTTAAGCGCTGCTATATGTTCTATCTAACATCGCTTATTAATTTAAGCACTGTTATATGTTATTTCTAACATCGCTTATTAATTTAAGCGTTGTTATATATCATATCTAACAACGCTCATTCATTTAAGCGATGTTAAATAACCAATTTGTACTAGTGTATAAAGTCTAGTTGGAGGTATTACACTCATCAACTCGAACTCTTAGGGTGGTAGAAAAGAAAAGGAAATAAAGAGACAAATAGAGCAGTGGTTGACTCGCAAAGATTTACCTAGATGCAAAGATCTTGAATTGATTGGCTTCAAGATAGCTATTGAAACACACGTTTTTTCCACGCAAAAGCATCTCACAGGAGAAACACAAATTGGATCAAGACGTTAATTGTCTCCAATAAGAAACAGTGACGGATCCAACACCTCATTGACCTAGCTAACCACTATTTTGTTAATATCTTTTAATCTAGTATTGTGCCTAAAAATATTGATTGGGGTTATTCGTTGCGGTTTGTGCATAGCAAAATTCAGGCGTAGATGAATGCATATCTTTGTTACCCTGCTACAACAGAGGAATTTAAGATGACCCTCTTTCATATGGCACCCAATAAAGCTTTGGGAAGTGATGGCTTCCCAACTTTCTTTCTTCAAAAGCAGTAGGATATAGTACGACAAGCGGTATATAGTGAAGCTCTGAATTTTCTGAATGAGAATATGCTAAATATCAGAATTAACGCCACAAAGATTGTATTAATTCCTAAGTGCAAGAATCCTACTAGGATGTAAAATATCCGACCAATCAGCCTTTGTAATTTGAAAATGAAGATAATTTCAAAAATCCTTGCGAACAAGCTTAAGCTCGCACCGCCTATTGTGATCCTGGTGCGTTTGTGAATGGGCGACTAAGAACTGATAACATTTTGATTGCGCATGTAGTTGGTCATTTTATTTGAACTAGACATGGTAAAAGGAGGGATATATGCCTCTAAAATTGGACATGAGCAAAGCCCTTGATCGTCTAGAGTGGCCTTTCCTAGAGAATATGATGCTGACTTTGGGTTGTAATAGTGATTGGGTGGAAAAAGTCCATCAATGTGTCCGCTCTGTGCATTATAGTGTAAAGTTAAATAATTATTATTCTGAATTCTTCACTCCAGCTAGAGGTATTCGACAAGCTGATCCCATCTCGCCTTATTTATTCATCATTGCATCTGAATGGATTTTAGCAACGCTCGACGCTCTAGTGAGCGAGGCCGGATTAGGGGCATCAAGATTAGCCGCAGAGCTCCAATCATCACCCATCTCCTTGTGAATGATAATTCCTTCTTTCTTTGAGCTAATCTCAATGGGATCCGAACAGTTAAAGAAGTTCCGGAAGAGTACGAATCTTTATCTAAGCAGGTTATAAACTTTGCAAATTCTGAGCTGGTGATAGAGCACTGTTGTATGCTGTTTTAGGTCCTTTACACTGCTTATATTCTAACATATTTTAGTAAAGATTACGCTTTTGGTGTAGTTTTATATCTCAGGTTTAAAAAAAGAGTTAGATCAAAAGTGTAACAAGAAGGCTGAATCTCGGAACAAAAGACAACAAAGTGACAAAGTGCCAAAGACAACAAGCGCGCGACCAGTGTGGCGCGCGAGTATGGGTTGCGCACAGCAGAGCAAAACGATGACGTCAGCAATCAGCGAAATATCTGGAGCGATGATGTCATCACGCGCAAAGAATATTTCTAAGTCGGTTTTTGGAGATCAAGATATTCCCAAAGCTGATTTTTAGAGATAAAGATGATTTCCTACAGATTTTCTTGCCTAAATATTCGTGGAAACCCTAGGAGGCAAGAGTATAAATACAAAGCTTCAAGGAAATCACAGACATGCGATTTATATGCTGCGCAGAGGGGACCAAGCGGCTCAGAGCAGAATTCAGACCTAGCCGTGCGCGCAAGCTGCCGACGCAAGCCAGACGACATCACTCAGATTTGCTTTGTTACTTTAGTTGTTCAATATTTATTCTTGAAATGTATACATTCAGTGTGAGTAACTAACTTACTAATTTCGGTTTGGATTCAGATCTATGAATGACATGTTTTGAGGTTTTGTTCTTAATTGCATGATAAGTTTAGTATTATTATTCCAAGCTCAATTGCATGATAATTAGGTTAGACAATTAAGCGAAGCCTTGCACCGCAGACTTATTTGTAAAATATGTTATCTATAGTTAAACTATCAGAAGTACGTGACTGTGAATGATAGGAGTAACACTAGAATAGTCGATAGCTACCTTGACTGGATTCGTGGTTGACTAGACTAGAATGAATAATAATATCATACGGACTTTGATCGGAATGTATGTGTAGGTTATTAAGCTGTGACAGGACCTTAACTGGCGTGAACTTTATATCATGTATCTTTAGTGACCAATGATAAACATGGAAATTCAAAGTGAAGAATCTGAACCGAGCTCATCTCCTTTATATTTATTAACATTTTACGTGACTGCTTTCTGATTGGGCGCCAGTTCTACTTGCGCAACTGTTTTCTTTTTTTTAATTGCTTTCACTCACTAACCCCAATCTTTAGTGAAGATCAAAAGACGACTTCTCACCGTTTCCTGTGGATTCGACCCCAGCTTACCAATACTATACTAGTAGGAGAGTCGGGACAAATTTGTAGCACTCAACGACGTGCTCGTCAAATTTTGGCGCCGTTGCCGGGGAACGCGCTAGAGAAATTTTCTTTTCCTTTCTTTTTAGTTGTTATTTACTTTTCTGTTTTTTATACAAAAAATCCAAAAATATTAGCTACGTTTAACTTAGTTGTAGTTTTTATTTTGTATGGAAAATAGTGGTGAGAACAGCGTTATTGCCAGACGCATGGACAACACACCAGATGCGCCAGCGCGCAATGTCGAGAAGTTGTTTGCTAGACTGAACCCCGCAGAGTTGGATGCTATCAGAAGGGAGGTTCAGAGAGATTTTGAGCAAAGAATGGCCGACGCGGCATTGAGGAATGAGGTCCAGATCCAATATAATGTTGATGCTTGTGCGCCACCACCTGTCGCGCGCGTTCCTACACAATCGGTAGTTCGACGCACCATAAAAGAGATGTTTGCTGCTGAGAATGGGTTTAGTTGGAGAGCGGATCAGAATTTCCAGAGACCGCGCGCTGACTGGCGCGCGCAACCTAACGCTCCAACTGGCGCGCGACCTTTCGCGCCAGCTGCTTCATACAACCCACCGCACAGATGCGCTGAAGGACCACGCAATACAATCAGCAACCAAGAAGGTCTCTAGAGGACATAGTCGGTCAGCTGGCAGAAATCGTACGCAAGAACGAAGAGCAAAATGACAAGCGTTTCACTCTCATTGAAAATCAGCTGATAGAGATCTCCACTATCATAATCGAAATCACGGAGCAAAGGAAAGCAAGAAGAACCTCTTCTCAAAACGGGGTAAATGCAGAGATACTCAGGTCAGACAAGGAGACATCAAGTGCACCAGCTGTCACACGCGCACTGGAAAGCGCGCAACTAGAGGCGCATTCATTGGATTCAGCATATTCGGATGAGGAGATTATTGAAGAGCACGCTGAATCAACGCCAGCAGATGAGAGGTACATTGGAGCGTTTAATGTTAAAATTGTTGCTAATAAGCTTGTACCATCTGATGCGCAGGAACCTGTGGTTGCGTTTCAACAACCGAAATACCACTCAGATTATGACTACAAGGGTAAGGGGGAGACTCTGCCTGATATCGCCAAGAGTGGTCTTAAATATGATCAAAAGTTTGATCTGGACGAACCTTTGGAGCTGAACGAGCCAAGTCGCGCGCCAGCTGGTGCGCGAGTACACCATGGTTCGAGAGAAGCGCGTGAGCGAGTGCAGACGCGCGCTATGACTTGCGCGACATAAACAGATTTGAACCTTTTTATTCCAAACTTTTATTCTGGTTTTGATGTCACTAACTCCCAGTTAAGCACCGATTCTAATTATGCACTTGAATGTTTGACATGCAGGAACAAAGCTGATAACAAAAAAGGGAAAAAATTCATGTGTGGGGGAGAACACTGGTGCGCTATAGTCTGCGCAAGGTACTGTCGAGCTAACGATGTTAAACAAAGGCACTTGTCGGGAGGTAACCCGTCACTTTACTTTACACGTTTTAGTTGCATTAGGATTTTTTTTAGATAACTTAGTTTTTTGCATGCATACAATTTCCTCATTTATACTTTTCTGAAACGTGGGGACACGTTTTTGTTTAAGTGTGGGGGGAATTTGGTAGTTTAGCTTAGGTTAGTTTAGTTTATTTTTAGCTTAGACTAGCTGACATGTGAAATCTCAAGAGGTAATTGTGCGCGAAAAACATTGGCGTGCGCGACCTAAGTGCGTTACTCGCGCACCTCCGTTAATTTGTGCATATACGATATATTTTGATTTTTGATATTTTTTTCGAATTTTGTGTGTTCTCTTGAGTGGAATAAAGAGGGATGTGGAGCTGATAGTAATGTCCTAGAAAAGCAATCGTCCGAACCAAACTTGAGGAGCGGTTGTATGGTTATGAGTGGTCGTGGAGGTTGGTACTTTGCAGTCAAAGGAAAAAGAGCAAGCTCAGTCACGCAAGTGCCGAAGGCAAAACCCTAATGGTGTGACGAGACGGGAAAACAGACCGTCTTCGCTGAAGTTAGTTGCTCAGGAAGGGGCGCGCGGTTGCAAACGCGTGGCCTGACTTGCGCGCGACTGGTCAGAAGCGAGAGCGGGGCGTGGTTCCATAGCTGCTATCTGAAGGCCATGATTGGAAGCCGTTCTAAGGAAGAATAATATCCGGACCAGCAAGTATTCAGTTCAAAGTGAAAACTCAAAAGGCCGAAACAATGAAAAGAAGAAATCGTGCAACAAAGTGTGTATCAAACTGTCCGAGAACAAAAAGTTAAGCGTCAAAGACGTAAAGCTCAGAAACCTTAAGACGCGAATCAATCATGTACCAGAAAAAGCGAAAATGAATAACCATGCAATTGCAAATCAAGAAGAATTCGGTGACCGGTGCTTAAACAGGACCATCTCCCAATCATCCAAATTGGTATGCATTCCACAAGAGAGGTAAAACAGAGTTTTGAATTAATTACTTAAATCAGTTTTGTGTTGTATAGTCACAGTTGCGCAGGTTGTGTGGGTGGCGCAGACATGTGGCGCAGTAAGTCCAACATTCACGCGTACATTACACAAGAGGTAAGGAAGCTGGATTGTTCAGGGACGAACAAGAGTAAGTGTGGGGGATTTAATAAAGCACTGTTGTATGCTATTTTAGGTCATTTACACTGCTTATATTCTAACATATTTTAGTATAAGATTACGCTTTTGATGTAGTTTTATATCTCAGGTTTAAAAGAAGAGTTAGATCAAAAGTGTAACAAGAAGGGTGAATCTCGGAACAAAAGACAACAAAGTGACAAAGAGCCAAAGACAACAAGCGCGCGAGCAGTGTGGCGCGCGAGTAAGGGTCGCGCACAGCAGAGCAAAACGATGACGTCAGTAATCAGCGAAATATCTGAAGCGATGACGTCATCACGCGCAAAGAATATTTCTAAGTCGGTTTTTGGAGATCAAGATATTCCCAAAGCTGATTTTTAGAGATAAAGATGATTTCCTACAGATTTTCTTGCCTAAATATTCGTGGAAACCCTAGGAGGCAAGAGTATAAATACAAAGCTTCAAGGAAATCACAGACATGCGATTTATATGCTGCGCAGAGGGGACCAAGCGGCTCAGAGCAGAATTCAGACCTAGCCGTGCGCGCAAGCTGCCGACGCAAGCCAGACGACGCATCACTCAGATTTGCTTTGTTACTTTAGTTGTTCAATATTTATAGCTAACTTACTGAATTCGGTTTGGATTCAGATCTATGAATGACATGTTTTGAGGTTTTGTTCTTAATTGCATTATAAGTTTAGTATTATTATTCCAAGCTCAATTGCATGATAATTAGGTTAGACAATTAAGCGAAGCCTTGCACCGCAGACTTAGTCGTAAAATCTGTTATCTATAGTTAAACTATCAGAAGTACGTGACTGTGAATGATAGGAGTAACACTAGAATAGTCGATAGCTACCTTGACCGGATTCGTGGTTGACTAGACTAGAATGAATAATAATATCATACGGACTTTGACCGGAATGTATGTGTAGGTTATTAAGCTGTGACAAGACCTTAACTGGCGTGAACTTTATATCATGTATCTTTAGTGACCAATGATAAACATGGAAATTCTTAGTGAAGAATCTGAACCGAGCTCATCTCCTTTATATTTATTAACATCTTACGTGATTGCTTTCTGATTCTGCGCCAGTTCTACTTGCGCAACTGTTTTCTTTTCTTTAATTGCTTTCACTCACAAACCCCAATCTTTAGTGTAGATCAAAAGACGACTTCTCACCGTTCCCTGTGGATTCGACCCCAGCTTACCAATACTATACTGTAGGAGAGTCGGGACAAATTTGCAGCACTCAACGACGTGCTCGTCAGTTGGTGTGCAGTTTGAATGTAAGTGCACTTATCAGGAATGAGGCATGTCGAATTACGAGTGTGCCATCTCTAGAAAGCGACCCAAAAACCTGGATCTCATTACAGTAGTGGGACAAAAAAAATGCAAACCTTTGGTGCCTTGGAGGAGAGAGTTTGCAAGGAGGATGCAAGATTGGAAGTCTGAGCTGTTATCTCGTACCAGCAAAGAAATCTTGATCAAGTCAGTGGGCCAGGCTATTCCTATTTTATGATGCAATGTTATAAGATTCAACTCGAACTATATGATAGGTTGTAGAAGGGCTTTCTTAAATTTTTGGTGATCTTCTTGAAACAGTCAGACTCAAATTCACTTGGTAGCCCAGTTTGTCAAGCAATTTTTGAAGAAGAGTGGTGGTCTAGGTTTCCGAAGCTTAGCAACATTTATTGATGCTCTATTGTTTAAACAAGGATGACGCATTCTCACTAGGCCGAACCTTCTTCTAAGTCAACCGTTCAAGGCGCGCTACTTTTTTAAGAGTGACCTTATGAGCGCAGGGGTGGGAAACATGCCTTCTCACGCTTGACGTGGGATAGCAAAGGTTAAACAATTCCCCCAGGGAAGACCTGACTCAAAACACGATCGGCAACCCAATCTCTTGGGGGCTAACCAGTTAGGGGAGTCTCCACATGCTCAACGTATTGGATGATACATTCGAAGTGAATGTTTATGCCGGGAGATTTGGCGAACCCCTCCAGGATGATAAAATTATGGAAAACCTTGTGGGGCATCAACTAACCCGAAAAAATCAAGATCACGATATGAAGTGAAGATTGAGATGAAGATGAGAATAGAATTAGGGTTAGGGTTAGATGAAGGAGAGGAGATTAGGATTGAAGAAGGAAGTTATTTAATTCATTGTCTGTCTTTTGCATACAACTTGTTCCTATTTATATCATCCGCCAAATTACATTTATGACCTTCCATATATCCGTGACATTCCTTCCCCTTCGGAGAACCTTGTCTTCAAGGTTCAACAAAAAATACATCTTCAAATCTGGTGGTCTTGGGGAAGAGAACAATAAGACCATGCGTCAAGGTGGGGACCGGTTGCACTTGAACTTTCATATTATGATTGAGACAATGTCATCAGGAGGTCTCTTAGGCAATAATATGAGATACTTCTTTGGCCAAACTAATTTGCGTTGAGCATCCAAAACAGTTGAAAATTGGAAGGACAAGCCACACCAAACATGTTCACATAACATGAACACATGGTCTTTGAGGAATTTTCACAAACAGGTGGTGTGCACAAGATAATTGGAGCACTTAGATTGCACATCTGATCTTCAAATCCTTGCTCAACCTTCTCATACACAAATTCAGATTCGTACAACTCCAAACACAATGAAAAATCAATTAGGTTTACCTTCCTACTCAACTTTTCATAATGAAATTTGCTATTTGGATCCACGACAACCCACTCATCATCCTCTGTGACCAATGCATCTTCCACATCCTCTATTACATCTTTCTGAGCAACAGCAACCCCGTTCACAACCAAGTCTTCTGTTAAACTAGGTATTTCTACTTCGAACTACCTGGTTGAATTGGGATGGAGGACTTCATCATTATGCTGCAACACCTCCGATTGTGAGGTTTGAACCAAATCAGTCACAACCTTCACTTGAGAACTTGAATCAGATTGAGCGGGTTGTACATCAATCACCTCTGCACGATACAATTCTTCCATTCGCTTGAATCGTGTGTTGATTTCATCAAGTAAATTTACTGCTGCATTTAGGGCTTCCACATCTGCATCGCTTAATTCTTAATCAACGCCTCTCAACGAGAGCACCATTGATGCATACATGGATATGGAGTGAAGATTGAGATGAAGATGAGAATAAAATTAGGGTTAGATGAAGGAGAGGAGATTAGGATAGAAGAAGGAAGTTGTTTAATTCATTGTCTGCCTTTTTTTTAAAAAAAAAAAAAATTGGTCAAGGAATGGACAACCCCCATTCTTAAGCCAATTAAATTAATTCCCTCTATCCTACCCCGCAGAACCCCTGTCCTGCCCTCATCAGGAATCGAACCCGGGTTGGCTCCAGTGGTGGCACTTTGGCTCCGGCTCTTACCAACTGAGCTAAATACAACTTGTTCCTATTTATATCATGCGCCAAATTACATTTATGACCTTCCATATATCTGTGACACTGGTGTGGCAACCGTAAATATCTTAATATCTAACTAATCATCCTTCATATTTATTATGATGGTTCTTGGTCTCATTCAGGAGGGAGACAGGCTTCACTGCTATCTGGTGAAAGGATGGTGCGGTGCAGTGCTGTCGGCGCATCAAGTATGAGGCGCTTCGATCCCATGTTCAAGAGACGCAGAGGATCTCGCTCTGTTGTCAGGAATGAAATGACTGAAAAGCGAAACTAAACAAGCTCACCTTCTTCATCGATTCAGCGGAGGTCATATTGGCCACTAGCTTGGGTTGCTTGAGTAACGGGAACGTTGGGAATTGGCTTGCAGACGGCATTGAGCATTGCGAATCCGCGCTTCAATTCGAGCTTTATTGCTGTTTAGTAAGGACTTTATTACTGTTTAGTTTCTGCTTTCTTGGGCTTGTTGGGTTTTACTTTGCTCAAGTGTGCTTTGAGTATCAAAAAAAGTATCAATTACAGAAGGCAGCTGGAAGTAACTTCAAGATATTGAATAAGCTAAAACAAACATCTATGCCAGAACCTCAATAAAATACTTTCACTACTCATTACACCTAATTCCCGGTGGCTGTGATTGGCGTTCGGGTATTAAAACCTGTTGACACTAACTGATGTAAGGAAATACTGACTGGCCTACAAAAGTTAACAAAAAATTAAGCATGGGTTACATTCCGTTCGTGTGCACACCTTACACAGCTTTACACCCTAAATGAGCTTACACTACCTAATTCATACATATGGGTCAATGCTGAGGTAAAACTGGTCTCTTTTCCACCATTTCATACTGCACAATCAAGTTATCCTGAAAAAAACACAGGATTAACTACTTCCAGAAACTAGGATCACTGAATGTGTAAGGAAATAAATATAAGAAAGGGAAACCTTGCGAATTGTGTCAAATGTATTTGGATCAAAACACAGATAAGGTCCTCTTTCGTAAGTTCCTGTCTTCACGAGTGATTCTGTGTTAGGAACTCTCTTCAACCACAACCTGTGTTCTCTGTGATAGAACCAGCCTCGATTATAGCTGCAAAAACATATCCCTTCTTAGCACAAAACCAACTTCAGCATTTAAATCAGGGTCCAGTAAATTTAGGCAAGAAAAAGAGAAACAAAAAACCAAAAAAGATTAATCAAAAAAATGGATAGACTCACAGTTGATCGGCAGCGTAAAGTTGCATTTTGTCTTTTGGCATACTGAGATGTTATGGTTACGGGAGCAAAATTATTTTTATTTCAATAACATGTTGAAAGTAGACAATGGAAAGCATGCTAATTAAATTGTCAAGGAAAATCACCTGTAAAATATATAAAACAGGGTTTCAAGCGGAAACTTGGAGAAGTGGCTTAGCTGCACATCACAAAACAAGTTAGAGCGAAAAATGGGTAAAATCAAGCAGTGTAATAATGACAGGGAACTGCTGCTCACATGCACAGGAGGCGGGGGCTTGCCATAGTAGCACTGCGGCACACTGAACTCTGGGTCACCCTTGGCAGGTTCATCGGACCAAGGAGAATTGAACGTCTTGTAAAGATTTTCAGCAGAGTTCAAATTCAACCCCAGAGTGGTCAGATCAATTCCAATAGCTAGAGAGGTTAAACCTGGGTCGCTCATGCGCACGACGTTAAGCAAACCAAGCAATCCAAATGGATCAGGAGTTGACTGAGATGCTTGGACTGATTTTGGTCCCAGATCTCTATTTAGCTGCCCAGTACTGGACATTTGTGGCAAACAATATTGGGCTGATTTTGCTGCTGCTGTTGCTGCTGATATTGCTGAATAAGATGCTCATAAGATCCCATGCCAGAAACTGTATTGGAAGAGCCATGAGGTTTTAGTCCAATACCAGGTAGTCCATTGGTCTGATAGAGTAAAAAGGTTAAGGTGGGATTAAATAACTAGCAATGTAAACTTCCAAATTCAAAACAATTCAACGAGGATTCTTTATACACAATAATCATGGAAACTCAATTCATAGACGTAATAATCAGATCACTATCAAGTACCTGGGCATGAAAATTTGAGTTTGAAGATGGGAACATATCCGAGCCTTGTAAATGTAGAAGGTCCTGATTGCTAAGTTGTGAGAAGTTGACACCACTGCTGCTACCTGAGTGAGTGTGTTGCTGTGGATGGTGGGTTGAAAAATTCCCTCCTATGCTAAACCCAGGGGACCTTCCTGCCTAAAAATGATGTCCAAAGAACATGACAAAGAAACAAATAAAATAAGATACAGCGATGCATAAAATTAAAAAGGGAAAATGATTCAGTTGTACCCACAGTGAAATGTTGTGACATCATGGATGCAGCATTGTCATGAAGTTGATCCTTTTGGCGCATTTCCATGCTATGATCATTATTGCCACCTGAATAGAGTGGAAACATTTGCTATGAGTTCAGTTAATGGCAGGAGGGCACTATCGCTATAGTACTAACATAGTTAGTAAATTGGAAGCTGAAAAGCATCTACATTGGACGCAGAATGCTATAAAAGTTTAAACCATTAAAAACTGTTAACAACCATAATTCCTATTTATTCTGAATCAATAAATGGTGTGTAGGTATATGTCCATTATGTACAGGAAAGTAAGATATTTGAAATAAATTTAACCTTTGAATCCTGGAAGTGCAGGAAAATCTTCGTTTTGAATGCTGAATTCTTGATTTTGATGACCAACCCCAATATCCTGTTTTCTTATTGAACCTACGATAAGCCAGCCAAAAATATGTTCAAACAGAAAGCACGAGACTGCCAAGAAATACTAATTATTCAGTTTTCTCAGTACCTATCTGCTGTTGATGCCCACTTGCAGAACTTGGACGGCTAGATAACCGAGGGAATTCATTACTATCAAATGGAGCACTCTCGTTGTTGTTCCTGTCGGTTAGCATTCCCAAGGAACTTAGATTGTTCACAGTTTGGAAGTTATTCTGAGACAAATAGGAGTTCCCTAGCATAGAAATACCCTGCGGAGAAGCTGAAAACACAAAGATTCAAAACATATCGACAGAAGATTAGTAATGTTACGCACAAACTAATTGAATCAAAGTAGTATTCTGCTATAAGAGATCTGGTTACTGGTGATGCTCAGCTACAGTTATAATTGCATACAGGCAGAGCTGCCACTAGGAAATACATTGGTAGTGCAACAAAATCCGTGACTTAATAATGGTAGATCATATCACGAATACCTTGCTGAAGCCCACTGCCAATCAATCGATTTGATCCCAGAATGTTTAAATTTCCAGTCCCGCTACTAGCAGATAAATTTAGCCGAGAAGCATGACCACCTATGTTAATTGCACCAGTAGAACTGATATTCCTCCCTACACTGCTGGCACCAACCATATTTCCCATGGAACTAGCAAGACGCTGACCTGTATTATTAAACATGGGAGATACACCCAATCCTGGTATTGAACTTCGGTTACCAGATGTAGCAGACAAAGGAAGAACTCCAGGAATGGATCCCCCAACCCCATTGGTGCTTGTATTAAACCCATGGCTACCCACTAAACTTAGACCTCCTCGACCCGTTACTCCTGAATGCCCAACAGAGTTTCCATGGGACATCTGCAAATAATCAAACAGAGATAAAACAATGCTGAGAAACGAGAGAGTGCTTACTCTAGTTTTATATATCAAGTGCCTTGCCGCAACAGGTAGTGCACATATTACTTTCACCCTACAGAAGCACTAAAATATAATTCTCTAACCATACAAAAATTACTCTGAAACATCTAAATCTAGGCAGTGATTTTATGGTTAGACTGATTTTGTTACAACAAACTGAACTTCAAATTTTGTTGATGTGTTTGGCTGGGCTGGCGATATAACTAGCGATAAGATCATGGAATCATGTATTCCTAAAAGCTAAGGAAAATTGGTCACGGTGATTAGAGCTACATGAAAACAATTAATGTATTTATGGTTACAAATGTGGCAACAGCTACCTGAGATATTGCCCCTGTGACGTTGCTTGACATGAATCGTCCGCCACCTAGGCCTCCAGTAGCTTGTTGCATGCTACCTGAAGGAACACCACTGAGTGCAGAATTTCGTATTGGTAGAGCACCTGGTATATTAGGTACGCTAAAGCTCCCATGAATACTCTGCATACCCTGGAGAGACCCTGAAAGCGCCATAGTATCATTTAAGAGATGCTTCTCTCAATATTTGTCAGAAGCAGAAGCTTACCTCTAAGCACATTAGATATTCATAAGGGCCATCTTACCTGAATGGTGAAAGCCTGGGGATGCTGCACCTGATAGACCGGAATAGGATGGAGGAAACGATCGCCCAGTGCTGTCAGGGAGATTAGGTGTAGACCCATTAAGAGAAGACTGCAGCAAAAATTCTGGATAATGTAAATTATATCTATAACTACAATTATTGAAGTATGAAAGCCCTCTCCACACAGGTATGGTGATGGTTGCAAGAGAAAGTTACATATGAGTTAAGCAAATAGATGACACATCTAAGCACAGATAATAAGTTTCTACTTCAAAGTTCAAAGTAGGTCATACATTTTACTTCAGGTGATCTTGATAATTAAATGGAAAACAATGTTCCTTAATACATCATAAATAATAACTATCTGCTATATATTAGCTTGTCAATCAACGAAAGCAAAAGTATCTGAAGTGAGTAGTAAAGGATGCATACATTAATCAACCCCGACATTGGGACTCCTATGATATGGTTTGCTGCTGCGAAGCCACTTCTTTAATGAGATCACCTTGATGCAATGCAATAATTTCTAACATAAAAAATGTAGCGCTACAACTCAAATAGAATTATATATCATATCAATGTAGTTAAAAATGTAAGAATACAAGTAATGAAGTAACGTAAAAAAATCCTCCCACGCAACTATTTCTACCTTAGAAACACTATATAAAAAAAACACTATATTTAATTTGCGTAAAAAACACTTTTGAGCTAGTATAATTCATCAACAAAAATATAATGATAACTGATAAATATCCCTAGAGTTCTATAACTTTTTGCAAAAGAAAAAACTCCGTAAGTGCTGCATTTTAAAAAACCAAAGCAGATGCTACATCACCAAACCTCCCAAATCTTTAGTTTACAGTACTAGTAACAATGAAGGTTCAAATAAATCACAGGATCTCAAAATAAAACAAAATCTCACAACAGAGTGCTAAAACCAACTCTCTAGACCTACTCTGCGTAGAAAACTTCAAGATAAAATCACGATTCAGTACCAAATTGAATAACAAGCGATTCAGCAATCAAACATGATATGAAATGAATTTTAACTACTCAGGCGCACAACGAGGTGTAGACAGAGCGTACCTGCGCAACGCCCGATCGGAAATCGACTCGGAATGTCGGAAAATCGCTGAAAAATTCAGCCCTAAATCGAGTCGATCGAAGAAACAGAAAGCTGATAAGGATGACGAATCACGATCGCCGGTATACTCTCTCAAATGATGTGACAAATTTGAACGGGTCAGATCTGTTATATTTTATCCAACGGTCGTAATTTAGTGAATTAGTAAGGTACACCGCGTTAAGCTACACCGATCTTAAATCCTATGCACTTAATGATATAATTTAGGGAAAATTACAAAAATATCACCTGTACTACCACCCAATTTCAAATTAAGGATTGGACTATCTCAATTTTCAAATTAAGGACCGGACTACCTCAATTTTCAAATTGAGGACCAGACTACCTCAATTTTCAAATTGAGGACCAAACTATCTCAATTTTTTAGGTATAATTATCAATATAATGAAATAATTGAAGTCTCACATCTATTTATCCATCCTCTTAGATCCAATATTTATTTTATATACTTATTATATAAATTGATGATGTTAAAAATTAGAATATATAGCTATATGTTAGTATTGAATTTTCTTAGTTGATGTTTTTAATCGATCAAGTTAAGATATGAAGATCCTTGAGTTAAAAATAATAAATTACAAAATACAATCTAGACTATCTATAATGAATGCATTCTATTTTTAATTAGTCAAATATGTATAACTAAAATTATTAGTTTCTGGTGAATGGAATTTATATAATGAGGGGTTAAGATCAAGAGATCATATATTTTCATAAACCAAATGACAATCTTAGTCGTTGGTTTTTAATTAAATTGACGGCTGAATTTGCAATACATATGAGTTGATGGATTTGACAGTTATTTTTTTATTAACATCCGTTAGATTATTAATAATCAACGGTGGAGATTTATCTCACAGTCTAATCAAAAGTAATATGTCGTTCTTGAACTTTACTTATATAATAAGTATATAAATTAAGGGAAAAGTTCGCAAATTCAACCACCATTTTTATTCATAACCAAGTTTAATCTCAACCGTTGACTGATAAATTTCAATGGTTTAGATTTCGTCCCACTGTTTTACAAATATACTATGTCCTTCTAGATCTTCACACTATAAATTAAATATTGAATCTAATTTATTTTTATATCAATTCAATTATTTATTATATTGATAATTATACCTAAATAAATTGAGATAGTCTGGTCCTCAATTTGAAAATTGAGGTAGTCCCGGTCCTCCTTAATTTGAAAATTGAGATAGTCCGTCCTTTAATTTGAA
>QZGG01002167.1:0-43634 GCA_006409495.1 Sedum album
CGCAGCAGCGCACCGAAGCCAGACTTGGCCATAAAAAGGTTAACTTTTGTCATTACAAAAAAGGTCACACACTTCGAGCGTGTAAAATCTTATCGGTCACATCCATCCTTTTCCAGAATTCCATATCCACCCCCATAACTTCTAGAAATTACGCTCATTACCAATCACATACCACTATTCCTTCAGGGGTATTTTCGTCAACAAATCCCAAACATCAAAAGCGACTGGTTAAACTACCACGTGGTTCGTTAACCGATCGCCACGAGCGGAGTGCTTGAAAGCTCTAGCAACACGTCGCCGTTCAGAACACTCAAAACTCATGCCACGTCGGACGTCAAGCGTCCACATCAGCACTCTGGTTTCCTTTTAACTGGATGAACCTGGAGATAAGCAGTGGGCTTTAAAAATCTCTTCTTCAACATCTCACCTTTTCTTCTGTTGATTCATTCAACTTGCATCGCAAACCCTAGTTCGAAAAAATCATCAAAATCGGCTTCCGCTTCTTCAGCGCATATGACGATCGACGAGCGTAGCGTTGTTGCGGAGTTGACGTTTTGCTGACATTTGCAGGTTTGGTAAAGCTTTGAGAAATTTTAGGATACGCTTTAGGTTGCGGTGTTGTGAAGTTATTCCGTTTTGTTTGCGTACTCAGTTTTTGTAAATCAGAATTGTGGATTTGGTTTTCGTGTCCTCGATCCGGTGTGTCTCCTCTAGCCTTGCTTTTTTCTTGAATTTTTCTTTCTTAAATTTCGAAGTCTCGTCGTCGATTTCTGCAGTGTAATTTAGGGCTTTTTTGTAGATTTGGATGAGTGGTTGGAGGTGTTCATTTCGATTTTTGTATTTCAGGTTGGTTAGCTAGTGAAGTATTGAGTGTTTGAAATGATGCGGAAGATTAAAGTCCAGCCGATCCAGTCGGCTGCTGAGTTACCGGATGAGATTGACAAGGTTGAGCCTGTGAAGAGATCGAGGTTTGTTAGATTGATTCCTAGCGCGTTGTTGAGGACATCTTCTTCTGAGAAGGTGTGTGTGAATGAGGAGATTCAGTTGTTTAGAGATGGTTCTGGTGAATTTGAGCCTAGTTCTGTGTGTTTGGCTAAAATGGTTCAGAATTTTATGGAGGATGGTTGTTATAATAATGAGGCGAAGATGCATTCCATTCCGGCTAGGTGTGGAAGGAGGAGATGTAATTGCTTTGATGGAGTTGAGGATGATGATAGTTCTGGTGATGAGCCGGATTGCTTTGGTGGTTGCTTTGGTGATTCGAATCATAGCTCGGCTGTTGATGCATGCGATGTTCTCAAGGTATAAACTTTCTACCTCGTGTTATCATGTTTCGAACTTATCTATTGAGTATTAGATTTGTTTTGTATTAAGCTTGTGTTTGATTTTTTGAATTTTGTCTTTGTCAGAGCTTGGTTCCTTGTTCAAGTGTTGTTGAGCGTAATCTGCTAGCGGACACTGCTAGGATTGTTGAGAATTATAAAATGTGTAAGCAGAGAGCTGAAGGATTCCGGAACTTTGTTGTTGATGGATTGGTGGTTTTGGAGTACAATGCTTCTATCTGCAAATCACAGTGGGAGAAAACTGCATCCTTCCCTGCAGGTTCGTGTTCTTTCATCTGGTTCTCTCATACCTTGTCTGTTTGGTTGAGGTTGGAAATTTTTCGTTGTTATGATGGTGAAAACAAGAATGCAGGGGTATGTTATCTATCTACATCTGTGTGATGGATAAGTTCAGCATTTCAAGTTTTTGTCAGCTATGCAAACTAAAGATTTTGCCTTTATTAGCAAACAAGTTCTGTTTTATCTTCATTGATGTTGCGAATTTGGGATGCAAGTTGTTGGGGTTTGTTTTGAAAATTTGAAGCATTTTGAACCTTTTGATAAACAGGGGAATATGAGTACATTGATGTGGTCCATGAAGGCGAGAGGTTCCTGATAGACATTGACTTCAGATCAGAGTTTGAAATTGCTAGGCCAACCAAGACATACAAAACCATCCTCCAAATTCTTCCAGTCATATTTGTTGGTAAGCCTGCTCGTCTGGAAAAGATTATATCCACTGTGACTGATGCCGCTAAGCAAAGTTTGAAAAAGAAAGGCCTCCATTTCCCTCCTTGGAGGAAAGCTGAGTATGTGAAATTGAAATGGCTTGCTCCATACGCCCGAGTTGCTCCAACTGCCCCTGAACCACCAATCTCATCTACACCCAGCTCAAACCCAGGCAAACAATCTCTTGAATCCAAGCCTTGCTCACCTATGACCGCAACTGACTCTGACCTAACAATAACGAAAGAGGCCGATGACATGGTGTTTCCTCATACTGAAGATGATGATCAAGAAGTGAAGGCAGCTACTTCCTCTGATAGCATTAAAGTTGTGGCCAAGGAATGGAATCCCAAGCCACCCCAGTCCGGCATCAAATCGAAGACTGGGTTCAAGGTAGTCACTGGACTGACTTCAATCATGAAGAACTAGGGAATCTATAATTTTGGTAACTTTTTTTCATTTCTATATTTGGGGTTTTCTCTTTGGTTTGTTTTTGGTACCAAAGGATGACAGTAGTAGTAGAAGTGGGTCAGAGTGGCTGTTAAATCTCTTTGTCCGACCCCTCTTTTTTGTGCAAGGGTTGATGTCTAGAAGAGAGTTGCTTACTGTAGAATTAGTGTGTATTGAAACGAAAAGAAAAAATGCAACAAATAATTGTCATAGAAAAAACCTCACAGGTGTGCTCTCAGTTGCTACGAGTTGCTGGATGATGTACCCAAGTATTGAGCCAAGTTTTAAAATGGCGCATTGTTCATGATGATTACTTTCCCGTTGCATTCTCAGCCTTCAAGACTAAGCATCTGTTTGTTTACTTAAATACTCCAGTCTGCAACTGCTGATGCTGTATTTATTCTCTTCTACTCTCCTTATTATTAATAGCAATGCTTGCAGAGGGCTTGATCGAATCTCACTGATGAGGATATGGCTGAAGCATATAGTAGAATATATCTTCTAATTTTACTATAAACTCCCGTGTAGTCTCGAACGCATCATGACTAGAAAACAACATAGTTTATGTTATTGTGGCAGACATTGAATTGAATGAAACCATGTCATGGTCCCCAAGCGCCAAACCCCACCTCATCCGTCAGTCAAATATGCTTTGGTTTACTTTGAATTCCTTAATGTTAATTAATCAAGATTTACACCAACCATACTGATTAAACCTTGAATTCATGTTGTAAATAAAATAATACTCCCTCCGTCCCATTATTAATGTCCCATTTCCTTTTTGGGTGTCCCAAAATCATCTTCCCATTTCTAAATCTTACCATAAATGAACATATCTTCTTTAATTTTCCACCACATATTTCTCATCTCTCTTCCTTTTTCACCACTTATTATCTATCAAATCACTTTTTTTCTCTTTTCTTACCACACAACTATCTTTTTTAATTATTTTTTCTTTCATTCCTTAAAAACCGTGCAAAAAACCAAATGAGACATAAATTATGGGACGGAGGGAGTACTTTCCTTTATTACTGTAAAAACTACTATATGTTAAAGCCCTAATCTTGGACTCGTTCCGAGACGACTCGGCTAGAGATGGACTCGCACTCGGTTCAATTCACTGCGCCGGTCCGATCCCGAAGCTCTCAATCTCCTTCACCGTCGCACTCCGCTTCAGCCTCCGCCACCTCCTCCCTCCGAAAACGAAAACGTTCCGCTGCAGAGGAACACGCGCTACCACCTCCTGCACCATCGTCACTCTCCGACACTCGAGTGACGACTACGACGTCCAATGACGATCTGGATAGCGTGAGTGCGAGGAATCCGAACGATTCCGACTCGGAGGACGCTGCTGTTGATGATGAGGATGAGTACGATCAGGATTCCATGCGGAATTTCACTACCGCCAGGTTGGATAATGTTGTTGCTGGTGGTAGGGTTACGAAATTGAAGACGGAGGTGAAGGTGGAGGGTGAGGGAGTGAAGGAGGGTGGAAATGCAGCAGCGACTCCGACCTCAGTTGCAGGGATTGTGGTAAAGGAGGATCCTTCGAAGATATTTACTGAGAATTTGCAGACTAGTGGAGCTTATAATGTGAGGGAGGAGACTTTGAGAAGAGAGGTGATATTTTCAATGGCATTTGATTATGTGATCGATTTAGCTGTTTGGCTTCTGTTAGTAGAAATTAAATGGTTTGTTGTTTCTTCAAAAATTTAGGAGGAATCTGGAAGGCTGAAGTTTGAGTGTCATGGGAATGATGGAGATGATCAACATATGATTTGGTATATTTTTTCTCTTCCGAGGAATTTAATTTTAGGTTTGAATTGACATGTCTTTCATTTTGTGATTGAACTTGATTGTATATCAGGTTGATAGGATTGAAAAATATATTTTCAAGGCAACTGCCTAACATGCCAAAGGAGTACATTGTCCGATTAGTCATGGACAGGTTTGTTTTTAGTGTCTTTTGTAGACAGTGAGTTTACAGAATTTCCATTGACTTTAGATTCACCAAAATATATAGATAGTTAGTTACTCAGGTTAAATATTTGATGTTTAACCCGTATTGTGATTTTATTTGCTTGGACTATGTACTATTATACTCCCATCTAGCTGGTTAGTTTGCTAAAGGAATTTCGATGAGTTTGTTTTTGTAAATGCACAGCACATGTTTCACCAGGTAGCTCATATGCTTCGGCATTTTATTGTTACAGAAGCCACAAATCAGTAATGGTTATCAGGGAAAATCGCGTTGTTGGTGGAATCACATACCGGCCTTATGCAAGGTGAAACTCATCCACAAGGAATCAAGTTTTTGGTCGAAGAGTAACGATAACCTTTGTATACCAAACAATTTTATCCTCTCATTCAATCTTTACTTTATATGTGCAGCCAGCGATTTGGGGAAATTGCTTTCCTCGCAATTACAGCTGATGAGCAAGTAAAAGGTTACGGCACTAGACTGATGAATCACTTGAAACAGCATGCCCGTGATGTTGATGGATTAACTCACTTTTTGACGTATGCGGACAATAATGCTGTTGGATACTTTATCAAGCAGGTGGTTATCCATGTTTGCACGAACCCTTTTCTTCAAAAATGTAAAAGTCTAATTATCTCATTATATTTTTATGTGTCGTTGGTATTTGTAAACGATTGTTGAGATTTCTGTGTATGTTCTGCATTGGGTGGCATTTTTTGTGGCAGAGCTTATTGTTGGAAATAACTCAATAAGTAGAATTGTAGGCGTCTATGGGAAACAGTTGTGGGTAGGAAGCTGATATTGGGTGTTGTTAAAAAATATTTAGTAACTTCTGCAGATGTCTTTACTTAATATAGAATACTAATAGGTTCCTCTTCGATGCAAAATCTTTCCTTCATGCACTTTGAAATCATCATGGTCGGTAATATGAATATTTGTCTCAAATGATTTGTTGAATTGGTTTTGTGAATTATTATAAGTATACTATTTATGTATTTGAATAGGGATTTACAAAAGAGATCGCGCTGGATAAAGAACGATGGCATGGGTATGATTGTCATTTTCCATGTTAATGTTTTTCGCCATTTTATTTACTGGGTACTAGTTTTATATTGTGCCAGAGAAGCGTACAACAGTAACTTAAAACTTCCCCCACTTTGCATCCGATTTTAAATATTGTGTATCTAAGCATTGGCATACGACAAAGCTACAACCAATCATCTAGTCGGTAGCTTACCGTCTTGTTTATCATCTGTGTGAAATCATTTGTTTGTGCAGTTACATTAAAGACTACGACGGAGGCATCCTTATGGAGTGTAAAATTGATCCAAAACTTCCATACACTGACATGTCCACCATGGTGCGAAGGCAGAGACAGGTGATCAATATATTCAAACTTCAAAGCTTTTTAGTTGAAATTAGTCTTCAACTTTAAGTTTGAGGTTTTGATTGAAACGGTATCTCATATTCTTGTTGATCCCTCACTTCCCATTGCTCAGGTCATTGATGAGAAGATAAGAGAGCTTTCCAACTGTCACATTATTTACCCTGGTATTGATTTTCAAAAGGTACATGCATTGGCGACATGTATTTTAGCTTTAGCATACTGCCCTTTTCAGATTTCATGGAAATGACACCGCTGAATGCCTTAAAGTGATAAATCTATTTTACTTTCAGAAGGATGGAGTTCCTAGAAAGCTCATTAAACCTGAGGATATACAAGGCTTAGGTAAATCGTGACCTCTTTGTATGTCAAGACCTCATCTGATTTGTTATCAGATTCATTTGTTCTGAATTTAGAATATTGTTTATTTTGGTTTAGAGCAAGCTGGCTGGACGCCTGATCAGTATGGCCATTCACGATTCAAAACTATGAATGCTTCCACTGATTTTGCTTCCAATCTTAAATCCCTGACTGCATTTATGCGCTCCCTTCTTAAGGTAGGTGCAAATCATATTTCGTTCCTATATTGTATGATTGTGATGAACTCTCATACTTCGTTTTTGTACCCTGAAAGCATGGGTCACACTGTATGATTTAAGATATGCGTTATCTAATATTTTATCCACTTGCACAGACCATGCAAGATCACCTGATTCTTGGCCATTCAGGGAACCTGTAGATGGACGCGATGTTCCAGATTACTATGAAATAATCAAAGATCCCATGGGTATATTTGATCACTTGTTTATGTGTGTCGCTCTTATTTTTGTATGACTCATGGGTTCAGATGATATGTTCTGAACAATGCTTGTATGCCCTGTGAGGTTAAGTTCCCTTCCGTTGCTCACTCGGTATTAAAATCTAACTCGTGCTCACTTCATGCATTTCAGATTTAAAAACAATGTCAAAGAGGGTGGACTCAGAGATGTACTATATTACATTCGAGATGTTTGTAGCAGATGCGAAGAGGATGTTTGCCAATGCCCGCACATACAACTCTCCTGAGACCATCTATTACAAATGTGCAACCAGGTGAGCTTACTCATATCACGCAGCCTGTCTAATAAACTAAAGCTCCCTTATCATCTAAACAAGAAACAATTTATTAATGTGTTGCAGACTGGAGGCCCATTTTTCTAGCAAAGTTCAGTCAGGTCTCCAGTCGAGTATTAAACTTCAGAATTAGTCAAAAACTTGTACCATCTACAATGTATTTAAGTAAGCTTCAAGAGGTGGACGCCAGCAACTGTAAGAGAATCTGCTAATTTATATACTCAGAAACTTATTAACTGTGTGGTCAAATATTTGATTACCAATTTGCCATGGCTGCTTATAAGTGCAAACATAGTACCAGTGTAAAGGCAGAGAGGACTTCATAAGTTGGCTGCTGTGTGTTTATATTGGCGTACTGAAGTTCTGCTGATAATCAGCCGCTTTGGTACCATTTTTACACCTTTAATGTATTGTGACGCATATTTGTGTATACTATACTGCTAGGGCAGATATCAAGTTCTTGGAGAAGCTTTCCAGTTCCCTCAATCCATGTTCAGGGGACCTTGCTTCGGCCATGAGCCTCACCAAGGCACTCCCCACTATCACCCCATCCGCTCCCCATTTTACAACCTGTGCGCAGGCAACCAGTATGAAATCAGAACGTGAATGACTATCACTCAAAAATTTAGCTTCTCAATGAGATTGCCTGTTGGACATGTTCAGGCTTCGATACTCCAAATCCAACTGCTACTGGTTTGTCTGTAACCTGTTTCAGGAGAATCAGACACATTCTTAGATACACAGTTTTCAGTCAAAACAGTATAGTAAAGACTTAATTACTCAGACAGGACAAACCTTTTTGATATCTTTTAAAAGATTCGACTTGCCCATTCACTGTATTCCGCTCTCCAGTGACTCCACTTGAGCTCACCTATTTTAGTCCAAGAAAACCAATGAGGTGAAGCTGTTTTCTTCGTTCAGATAGATTTCTAACATATCTGCATCTTGTAGGGGAAAGCTCACCAAGTAAACAAATCCTGTTGTATTGTCTACGATGGTTTGCATCTTTTCCAATGGGGTGGTTGGAGTTGTTAGCAAGACCTGCACACATGTATATGACCTATTTTCATATACTCTTCAGTTTCAGTAAATTTATCAGTTGGAGTTTACTTGACTAACCATTTCGATATTGTTCCGGATGGCGTCAGACTTGATATTATCTGCGTCTTCAAGGGGGAGATCCGGAACAATGAGACCTGAAGGTGATAGAGTAAAGGGAACCACAGTAAGTAAGGTTAAACCATTTTAAATGCTTGAAATGGCTGTGAAGATGAGTGGAGCAATCCACCTTGTATTCCAGCATCTTTTATGGTTGACATGAAGTTGCACGCTCCGTACTCCAGTATCGAGTTGTAGTAGGAAAGTAAAACAATGGGACATGATAACTGCGGCGCTACCTGGTCATATCCATAAAATGGAAAATCGATAAAAGTGAAGCTTGTAAAGCCTGCCAGACAGCATACTTGTATTGAAGCCTTACTGTCTGAACCATGGTGAGAATGGAGTCAATGGTTGTGCCATTAGCCAAAGAACGCGCAGAGGAAGCCTAAACAACATGTTTCGTGTTTCAACATTTAGAAGAGAAAATGCATGGAAGAGTGTAGTATAAAAGTGCAAACCTGAATAACAGGGCCATCAAGAGAAGGATTCGAGCATGGAACACCCAACTCGATCATGGCTGCTCCGGATCTATCAAGTATTTTCAATGCATCTGCTGTAATTGAGAGGTCAGGATCCCCAGCCGTGACAAATGGGATAAATGCAGCCTAGGTACATACACACACATCCAACAGTCCATAAAAATACTCAACTTTGTGATCATTCCATAATATATGTCCTTAAATGAATCTGATAAATACCTTGCCTTGTTTCTTCAACTTGGCAAATGTCTCAGAGACACCAGCAGTGACACTTGAGACAGCAAATGACCTGAATGATCTTGTAGATGAAACATTTACACTCTTTTGCAATCTGTTAAGCTCATGTTTGGCTTTCACAAATTGTACAAAGCTCCCACTTCTTACTGACATAGCTATACTTTGTAACAACTTATGGAATGGAACTCAAGAAGATTTGAGTGAACAAGGATTTCTTTAAGCCCCTTTTTAAGTTGGCGTTTGTACAAAAAGCAGAATGCATGTTTATCAAGTCTCACGTTTTATGCAAGAGTGATGTGGTGACATTTTTGACACATAGACTTGGGTGGGTACTCCAACTAACAACACACGTGAGTAAATTAATATATCAGCCTTCAAAAACTGGTAAATGTTGAACTCATTTCATACATCATCTTCATAACTGTCATTGAGGCTGACTTTAGATGTGCCAACTTCTTGAGCATGGGACACTATATGGATAGAAAAGAGAGCTGTTTTAGAGTAATAAAAATTCATTAGTTCAGCAAGTTGTAAGCATTAAAGTGTTGTCAAGTTGAGAAACCAACAGCAACAAGACACCGAGTTGAGAATAGATGATTCGAAATTAAAAAAATTAGGTGCACTGATATAACATGTAACAACTCAAATTTATCGCACGTGGAAGTTGTGTGCGTGCTGGCTAGATAAATCATGCTCTCAGCACACATATCATCAAGAAATCATAACTTTTTCAGGTATAAGATTTTAATTTGTGATGATCTAGAAAATTTAGGTGAAATAAGACAACTAGATTTATAACCCGTCCGATCAGAGGAGGTTTCTGGGGTATGTCAGTATCACTATAAAGTGTATATTCTCATTTAATCTACTGTTCAAACTTTAAACATGCTTCACAAGCCCATTTAAAACATGCTTCCTAAAATTCAAAGCTTTTCAAAAGATTGCAACGTTCAAACATTTAGAGTATGATTTAGCTTGGGCGCAAAATATCTGTCTCAAAAATGTCTTCATGTCGAGTCCTAAGAAAAGTCTGATCAATGACATCCCTTTACGGGGCTTATTCGTTAGCTAAGTTATTCTTAGAACTCTTGTTTGTTGGAATGCTATAAGTTTATGGGACTAATGCTATAAGTTATTCTGAATGTTTTTGAGTATGACTAATGCTCGAAAGTTCTCAAATAACTTTGTAACATATTGTGTCTTCATGTGCTGATTTGCGCGTTGTTTTGAGAATCTTTTTGCTGCAAAACTGAAGGGAGGCTTGATGCAGTTCAAGGAGTTCAATGTACACATGCTTCCTATATATGATCAGGCTCATTGGAAGACATTACTCGCATAGAGGCATGTTGTTCTGGTCTTGAAATGAAGACTTTCGACACTAGGGATCAATTAGTAACACACTGATAGATTGACCATGAGACATAAATATGTGTAACTTCTGTGAAGTATTTCGGTCGACTTGGATTTTAAGAAGTTATGGTACCTTAAAACAAGTGTTCCATGACTAGTAGATATGAATTCATTCATGTTAGCATACAAAACAGTGCCAAGGAGTTGTAAAGCCCTATATACCATCAAATCTTTCCAATTTCAGGCACACAGAATATACATTCAGCTAGTTGATGATCATGATATTTGATCCACATTTATCCTAAAGTGATGGTAATATATCATCAAACTTCCAAATGATATTCTGGAACTTCTAGTTAAGCCTATAGTAATGTGTGCAACTTTGATCGCATTCTAGCTGCGGAAAGACCTAGCAAACATTCATGAATTTCTGCCGTTCTTGAACCAAAGCGTTCATCATCAACCCCTCTATCAAATGATACTAAAAAATCCAACTCTAGTATCACACATTCTCTTAAAACACTCAAAAACCACAATAACCTCTTGGCGAACCCTAATCTTGACCAATTCATCTTAAAACCAACATATCTCCCTCCTCTCAAATCCCCAAAAAACAAAAAACCACTCATTACAAACCTTACAAAAATACCTACAACCCAATCAAAATTTCACTAAAATCCATTAACTGCAACTCAAGTTATAGCCTCCTAAAGTCAACTCAAAAGCACACCAAAAACTCAAAACCATCCATATGGTCCAACACAATTCCTAAAGTCCCAATCCATCCTTTTATCGCTTACAATTAATCACAGCCGTCGATAAATCCCAAGATCCAACAGCCGACATTTAAATATCTCACGAAATGTCAATCCGTTGTACATCGAGTCAGCCAATCAGATCGCAGCTTCCCGAAATCGCTTAATATATAAATCCTGAAAATTTCCGACATTTTCTCTCACGCGAATTCATTGCGATTGTAGTCTTCGTTGATCCCTCCGTCCCCATTTCAAACCCTAGCGAGATTTGCCGATCAATCCGATGGCCGCTGTTGAGTCCATTCCTGTAGTTGAAACTGCGCCGGAGCCGATTTCTGTTGAGCCGGTTTTAGCTGAGGAGCCGAAGCCAGCGACGAAGGTGAAGGAGCCAAAGGCGAAGTCTGCTCCCAAGCCAAAGAGTCCTCCGTCTCATCCTCCGTACGAAGAGGTAGCGATTTGAATGTATTTGATATTTGATTGCTGTCGAGATTATCTGATCGGTGTGATTTTGATGCCATGTGCTGATTGGTGTTGTTTTGTAATTTGATTGATCAGATGGTGAAGGATGCGATCGTGTCGTTGAAGGAGAAGTCAGGATCGAGTCAGTATGCGATTCAGAAGTTTGTAGAAGAGAAGCATAAGAAGCTTCCAGCGAATTTCAGGAAGCTGTTGTTGTTTCATTTGAAGAAGCTTGTGACTGCTGGAAAGATTGTTAAGGTCAAGGCCTCGTTTAAGTTGCCTCCTGCTAGGGTATCGGCTCCCAAAACTGCGGCAGCTGCCGTGAAACCTAAGGCTAAGACAGCTGCATTGAAGCCTAAGGCGAAGCCAAAGACAGCTGCTTTGAAGCCTAAGGCTAAGCCTAAGACTGCTGTTGCTGCAAAGAGCAAAGCAAAGGCTAAGGTTGCTGCTCCTAAGACAAAATCAGTTGCTAAGGTGGTTGCGAAGCCAGTGAAGGCTAAAGCTCCTGTTAAGGCTAAGACTGTTGCTAAGCCTAAAGCCGCACCTGCTAAAGCTAAGACTGTAGTGAAAGCTAAGGCTGCTGCTAAACCCAAGGCTGCTGCCCCAAAGCCGAAGTTGAAGGAGAGACCTGCCAAGGCTGCTAGAACATCTTCAAGAACTAGTCCAGGAAGAAAAGCTCCCACACCAGACTTGCCCTAAGAAAACTCCAGTGAAGAAAGCAGTTGTAAAGGCTAAGTCTCCTGCCAAGAAGTCACCAGCAGCGAAGAAGTCTGTGGCAAAGAGAGGAAAGAAGTAAATGGCTGGAATGTAGCTATGCTTGGATTGGGTTTGTGTGTAGCTTAGTGCTGTATATTTCATATCTACTTTTAATGTGCTTGATAGTTTTCAGCTAATCTTTGTATGCTCTCTGATGGATAACTAGTAGAGATATATCTTCAAATTCAGTTATTAAAATCTATTTAGCTTCTTATTCTTATGGTCATTTCTTGTTATGATCCACCCCTAGTTTGCATTACATCTGCATTTAGTACTTGGTATACAAGCATCAGTGAAATAATTGATTTTGCGTAGTCTATGTTGTGAATTTTTCACTCTGGTCTCTCTAGTTGAACCTAGATTGGTGATGTCATTGACATAATTTTTCAGCAATTCCTTTGAATTCGATACAGAGTAGTGTGATGTCGTATTCCTTTGGTACCTGAATTATAGTTTACCCTTTGACAGGTGATCACCAGAGCTTTTGGTTGTGCTGCGCATAACATGGAATTACTAATCAGGATGCCAAAGGTACTTTTCAAATGGCGGTTCTTGCATTTTTTTGTTGATATGAAATTAATTGAGCTTTGTATGTGAATTGCGGATGTTTTTCGGGTGATTGAATTTGTAATTTTGATTCTTGCTTGCTTTGCCTGATTTAGCTCTCCGCATATGATATTTCACTATGTCAACTGGGTAAATGGAATCAATTATGTTCCGTCTAATTGCAAATGCTGCTTGCCAAGTGTTGAGCTCTGACATTTCATTCTGGCTCGGTATTATTTAAGCATTGCGAGGAAGCTGTATAATTCTTGCCATTTATAATTTGTTTTTGTCATTGTCGATGCACTTTTTATCAGTTGCTATTTTTCGTTCTCAGATATTTCAGATTGGATGAGAGAGTTCGGGCATGTAATTATTGCATATTTAGTAGCCAGTGAGCTACCAGCCTGGGTCTCATAGCTCTTCCTGCTTTACCTCAAAAATTTGCTTCTAGCTGATACTTGAATTGAATCCCCTCTAAAGCTTCTCATGTTATTTGTTGGAGTACTTATGCAAACAAATCAAATGACATAATAAGTTGTCATGTTATAGTACTCAACTTATACATGTAAGTTATCCTGTTAATTTGTACTTGATAATACTTCAAAATGTAGAAATTAAGTCCTTGCAGCATGCCGGTTTGTAATTAAGTGTACATTTGAATCTCTGCACTACAGCTTATGACAAATTTCTTATTTGTCTTGCTCTATTGTATATATAGCATCTCAATCTGAACCTCAGTTTTTCATTATCCCCTGTTTTATTCCTTTCTCAGTTGTATAGTCTTGTAGAATCCCTTTGGCTATCATGATGAAACTCTCACATGAATGCGAGCCTGGTAGAGTATACATGACCAGGAATAATAGCGTTTGGGGCATTCTTTGCTGCTATTTGGTGCACAGGTAAGTTTTCCCAAATATTATTACATTTATCTGGTATTCCAATATCTTGGTTGCATTGTTCTGAATAATTTTATTTGGAACTAGATTTTTTCTGAATCTGGGCATTAATGTTCTTGGTTGAGTAGCAAAGATATGCTCAGAGGTGATGGTAACGGGTGGTTCTCGCGACTCCCAGGTTAAAGCACCACAATATCAGAATTTATTTACCCCTGTAATGAATAAGATAATATGTTTTGTTCCATCCATATCGAGTCATCTCAAGATTTATTTGTATGTTTTTGCATTGTGCTTTATTTCTGAATGGGGTCTTTGGATGTTTTGTAGGGGAAGTCATAATGAAGTGAAAACAAGAGAGCATCTGAGAAGCTGAAGATTGTCATATACCAGTCGTGGGTCTAAATAGACGATAGACTGATCAAGTCGATGGAGGAGGAATGTATGCCATGATACTGGACCATGCAAGTGAAGGCCAGAAGCTTGTATGAGCATTATTCAGGAACTTGTTCAGTTTCGAGTAACAATTTACGTGTGTAAACGCACACTTTAAATGAGTCATCTGCTTACAAGTCATAATCAATCATATTCATTTGCTCCCAGATAGAGGAAAATTTTCCCCCATAATGTTGGAGTAATTCTGAAATAGTGATTGAGCAGCAGACTTTTTCAAGTCCTTACAAATCTCTGCTAACAAGGACTTGTTCAAACTGCCATTATATCTTTAATGTAATGTATTACAAAACTCTATGTACATTGTAAATACAGAGTTGCGTTCAATTGCGACCCTCATTAAAGGGTGCGATCCCTGCGACCCCCTTGTGAGACCGTTGGATCAATTTGATCCAACGGTCCTAATTTTACACTTTATTAGTTTTGTCTTTTAGTGCACGTTTTTTTGTCTTTTAGCGGGTGCAAAAATGCAGACTCGAATGTGCATATAGTTGAGTAAAAAATGCAGATGGTTGAGAATGCAATATGCACGTTTGCAAGGAGGTCGCAAAGGAACCGAACCCTGTAAATACATGCTGCTGTCAAAGAGGAGACTCATGCTTTTGCCGCGTAGTTGATTCATTCTTAACGTTTGTATTCAACCGTCAAAACACGATGCATGAATATTCAACGCACCAATTTGGTATGTCAAACCACAAACAACAACCAAGTCCGGAAGCCATCAACATATAAATACATAAAGACAACACTTGTGTATCATCAAACATCTCATACATCAATTTAAGCTACAATTACCAATCCGAATCCTTCGTGTTATTTTTGTGTTCTAGAAAATGGGTCGTCGTCTGAACAGCAACCTAAGCAGTACCGCAGCATTAGTTCTATGCATGGTAATGTTTTGTTACGTTTATGAAGCTAATGGCGCGAGGTTTCTCGTAGCAGACATGCATCAATGGACGCTGAAGCAGAAAGTTGATGTTCTCGCACTCGGTCAGAGCCTTCAGAGAGGTCCAGTCCCACCATCAGGAAGGAGTCCTTGCTCATACATTCCTGGACAAAGTAGGGGTAGATGCAACTTGGGTCAAAGAAACTACGCTGTTCATGATCGCCACAATCACATCTCATCACCTCCACCACCACCACAACAGGCAGTACCTTCAGATTCAAGTGCCACTCAGCTACGATAATAATCAGCTCAACATTACTGTTGGATCGTTAGTATAGCCTTCCCTCTAAGGTATCTCTGTTAGGAGTTACCACAGAGGTATTGCAGGAGTTGAGTTACTCGTAAGGTAACACAAACTATGCGTTCCCCGAGAGGTAACACAGTCAGTGAGTTCCTCGAGAGGTAATGCACCGAGTAACTCAGCAGCGGAATTAAAATAATAAAATCGTGTAAAAATAACAGAAATTAAAGTACTCACGATTTATAGTGGAAACCCCAATACCAACTAGTACTGAGTAAAACCACTACCTTCTAGGATTTCCTAGAAGGATTTGTAAAGGCTTGAGCTTGTTTATTAGATATCTTGTCAATTACAATTCAATGACTAATCGCCTATAACGATTTAGTTTATGAACTTGTACTCCCTTGACCTCACTCTAAATGACAAGCTCACCCTTTCACCAAGCTTCACCGCTCGGCACCACAGCTAGGAACGTCAAGTCTGTTGCGCACTCTTCTAGGCCGCTCACCTTCTCAATTCCTACGTGGATACAAGCCGCCTTAATTCTTCTAGATCAAAACGTCTTGACTGCCAAGGATTCTTCTAGATCCTGCAACTTTTCCTCCAAACAAAACAACAACGAATACTTCGAGGATTCACCGCTACTACCAGAGACACACCTCTCTAGATCCGTTGATCTATATTTATATGTGCTGCATGAATTCTTCTAGATTCTGCAGCCCTAACCACCAAGATTCTTCTAGATCTCGTGGTCCTTTGTTGTTGCCTAAATCCCTACAAGATCTCGGCCAAATCTCATTAAAACATTAAATAAAAATCATTCTTATATATATCAATAAGAAACTTACTAAAAAGATAATGTCACCAAATATTTATTCAAATATTCAAACAATATCTTTTAGTAAATATAATCATAACAACTAAGATATATTCATTCTTTAAATTAAGTTGTTAGGATTCTTTTGATATGCATATATTTAAGAGATATTATGCATATCACTCATCAATATCTTTTATTAAAATATAGAAATCAAACCAAATAAAAGATATTCTTGTTTTGATATTTTTCTAAATAAATATTAGTTTGTCATTATCAAAACATATCTAACAATATTCCCCCTTTTTGATGATGACAAACACTCATGTAATAAGTATGAAAAATATCAAATACAAGTTACCGCCAATGTGTCAGGGAACTTCAAAATTCCCTGTTGAGTATAATCTTTGGCTCTCCGTTGTCTTACCTGTCACATGGGTTAGTTCCAAAATAACAATAACAGTGATGTCATTATTTATGCATCCTAGACTTCCCCCTAAAGCCATGCATATACCCAGGTGACTTCCCTATCAGGTAAGACAATGCTCAGTTCACCCTTAGATTAAAAACTGCACATGTAGTATCAGCATGACTTCCCCCTGAGGTCACGCACCCCCTATCAATCCTTCCCCCTTTTGGCATCATCGAAAAGGGTGCACACGAAATAACAAAATATAACAGGCAAAAGTTAATGCGCAAAAACCAGCATACACAATCAGTAATATGCAACACCAAGCAAATCACGAAGCAGTAATGCTAAGAAAGTTAACAGCATGCACAGGGTTGCAAAATAAGCAGGTTTTAAGGTTAGGGGAAGCAAGGCTTGGGTTGAACACATGAGAGACACCACTCAATACCTGCCGAGAGATTATAACAGTTCATTACTTTGCAGAGTGGTCTTGTCATACATCTTCTGATCTAAGAGTGGTCAATTATCCACCGATGATCAGATTGATTCCACACACTTGATTCATGTGTTCTATTCATGTTCAGTATCCTCCTTCTCCGTTTTCAAACTTTCAAGGTTGTGGGGGACTTGTAACTGGAATCCTTAGTTATTAATGTATCACGTGCGATCCAGCATTAGATTTTGCTCAACGGCAATGTTGACTTCCCTCTGAAGGAATGCTAGCAGTATTGATCGCTGTGGTTACTTCTCTTTGCTTTTTCATCATATTCTCTACTTATACAGCCAACCATGATTTTATCCTTGTTGAATCTTTTCCAGAGTCTATTTTTCTTCATGACTTCCCTCGGGGGTAATGGAGGTCATAATATCAAGTGGTGCATTCCCTGTTTGATGCACACCAATCACGCCATCTTTCCTTTGGTAGGGTCCATCTGCGCAGCAACTGAAACTCTTCACAATCTCAAGGACAGCTACCGGGTGTATCTCTCATGGTTCGCTGAAAAACATTTGTGACACGAGGGCTACCCAAACGGTTAATGAGTGTCACATACAATAAGGATGTCCCTACTTCTACAGTGATGTTATTCATGACAAAGTAATTCACATCAGATCAGGGCAGGGGGGTTAGTGAATACGTTTGTTATGATAAGGCTAAGGTGGCTATGAAGAACCTTTTGGCTTGTAATGCGGGTGCAAAGTTAGGTTCTTCAGGACAAACAAAAATTAAGCATGCATGTTAAAATTTTCAACATTCGTGCATAATGACATGCCTAGAGCTTACTTCTAATGACCGTATAATACTGAATTCAGCACATAAAATTTGCTAGCTACATTAGTCATTCAAACATGCACATCAAAACTAGCCAATCATCGAAGCAAGGACTTGACAGGGAACGCATAACTAATTGAGGGAGATCATACCTAACTCCAGTTGTTGTTTCTCGAAGGGTTTCCTGTGCAAAGCCTTTGTGAATATGTCAGCCACCTGGTTCTCAGTAGGGCAATAGTCCATCTTAATTAGTCCTTTCTCTACACAATCACGTAAGAAGTGATATCGAATTTCTATATGTTTAGCACGTGAGAATTGAACTAGATCCTTAAATATGCTATTAGCACTGGTGTTATCACATAATATAACAAGATAATCGATTATAACACCATAACCACTTAGCTGTTGCACGAGATATAGGAGTTCAGCGCAACATGCTATTCTTGTCACGTATTCATCTTCTGTCCCTCTCAGGTAATGCAGTATGCGTTTCTCAGCTTTAACATGAGATTCTCTGGGGTCACCTTGAAACTTTGTTTCTCTCAATGTCTTTCCCAGTAGTCATCGAGACCTTATCCATCGTTTTGAACCTGCAAGAGAAACAGAAGTGCATCATTACTTATGATTGAAATATGTCTGACCGAACCTGTGAGGTGTAGCACTCAATGTCTGCTAGTCTGGAATGTTTTTGAATTCTTCATCTTTTGATTACTCTCTGACCATTCCATTCTGCTTGTCCTTTCTCTATTCGGGATTCATTCTCAAAGTCAGCACCTTCATTATCCAAGTGACAGTGACGTCATCTTCTTCCCACTCAAGGTCAGCACATGTGTATTCCCCCTTAGGTACTGCTATCTCTTCTTCCCCCTCAGGTACAACCTTTTCTTTCTTCCCCCTCAGGGTTTGCATACGCATCTTGTGCACATTTATTTGCTTGTACCTCTTACAGAAGATTCATTAGCAGAAAAACTTGACACGATTTTTTTTTTTTTTTTTTAAGTTAGAGTCAAGACACTTAAAGACGAAGGTATCTAACTGGACTTACCATGTCAATCTTTATTTCTTACAATAAAATTCTTACCTTTCTTGATTCTTACCTTTCTTTTTCTTTTGTTTCCGAGTAATACGTACCCTTCGGAAACTTCGTGAAGAGTGATGAACTTATCTTGGTTACATGTCATCTGTCTATAATGTGCATTATCAATGTACCCAGACTCCTTCATCGCTCTTACCTGCAAGGGAAGAGTTAGTTTTTCCGTACCCAGATAAACTTGGGTTTTCTGGGTTTGAAAGGTAAAGAGTTCGTAAAATCAGATAATTCACTTTTAACTTTATGAGTATGTCGAGGTCTTCCTGGTCTTGGCTGATACTGTGAATTTTCCTGTGGGGGAATGCACCAAATTCCTTGCTGATGACTGTATGCTTGTCTTCCCTGTGAGGGATGGAAGACTCTCTGATAATATTTTCCACAGGAAGTTTTGTGTGAAGGAGTGCACCAGATTCCTTGCTGGTGACTATGTGCTCGCCTTCCCTGTGAGGGATGGAAAGCTCTCTGATAGTATCCTCCATAGAAGATTCCTTCCCGGTCGGGTGAGGCACTACTGTATGTCCTTGCCTTCTCCTGTACTGCTTTCCATTTATGACATTCTCGCTTGTAGTGCCCTGCTGCTCCACAGTGCCAGCATACACGATGACATTTGAGTCCAACATATTTACTCCATCCTGCAGGAACAGACTTGTCGTTCTTCCTTCTCAGTAAGTCAACCTTCGGAGGGTTTGGATTAGTACTCTGCTTCTTCCAAATCTGATAGGCTACTTTAGCATTGAATGGTACTGACTGTACTGTAGGGTAGTCGGTTGTCTGATGAGCCTTCTTTTTCTGAGTACTATGTTCTCCTGTATGATTGATAATCCTGTCTTCTTCTGAGTATCCAATTCCTGATCTTCTGAACTCTATTTTGACAGGTTGTTCCTTCATGTCAGTTTGGGGGTGCACAGATTTCATGACTACTTCATCTTTCACTTTCTCTTTATTGCTTCGGACAGCTTTCAGTGAGTGACGTAACTCAGAGTTATCCAGTTCTAGCTGATCCACTTTGTCCTGCAGTGTAGTTATCTGACACAGGTTTTCCTCACAGGTAACGCACTTAGACGTTCTTTCATGTTCTAGCTCCTCAATCCTCCCTGTCAGGTTTTCCACATTCTGTCTTTCCTCGAGCAATTTCCTTTTCAGTTTCTCATTTTCTTTAAGTAATCCTCGAATTACTTCTGCATATTCAGCAACAGAGTATTCAACATTATCAGAATCATCAAAATTATTTACCTCTGTAGTGTCAGATCCAGCCATCAAACATCCTTCCCTCACAGGTATTTCCTCGTCGTTGTCAGGATCAGACTCCTCCCAAGCAGTTAGCATAGCTTGTTTCGTATTCTGAGCTGGAGGTTCTCCTTTCTTTTTGTTGTAGCAATTAGCAGAGTGATGACCCTTCATTTGACAGTGGTGGCACACCATATCCTTGTCATCTGTATTTATCAACTTCTGATCAGTCTTAAGTCTGGAGGATACTCTGTTACCTCTAAGGGATGCCATTCTAAAGGCTCTAGTCATCTGGATTGTTTCCTCATCCTCGTCTTCCTCGTCAGGTAGATCACTCTGTGATAAGTCAAACGCTCTCTCAATCTTTAGTGCAATCGATTCAAACCGATCAGGTTCACGTCTAGTTATCTTTCTCTCGATGATCCCAGCATGACTTTGCAATTTAGCAACCACTTCCTCGAGCGTCATCCTCTTAATGTCACTTTGAGCTTGCAATGCCAGAGTAACGCTATCCCACTTTGGATTGAGTGCTTGCATAAACTGGTGGGTTACTTCCATTCTGCAATTTCTTCTCCTAAAAATTCTAATTGACCGACATATGTCTGAAACCTGGTGTGAAAGTCATCCAATGATTCTACATTCCCTTGCACGGCGGTCTCAAAATCTTGAGTAGCAGCTAATATCCGATTTCTCTTAATGTCTTCATTCCCACCATATAATCTACTCAGTCCGTTCCATATGTCCTTAGCCGTTTTATACTTCATTACCTTCTTGAGATCTCCAGGGGAAAGAGCTGAATATAGCAGTTTCTTAGCTCTATTGTTCATCTCAAGGGCTTTGTAATCCTCATCTGTGTAATCTTCCTTCTTTTCTGTTTTAATTGAAATCGGCCCCTGTTGTATAATTCTCCAAAGTTGTCCATCTAGCGAACAAATGTGTGCCTCTATCCGTTGAGTCCACCAATCGTATTCTCCAGGGTTGAGCATGGGGGGTCTCCAGAATGAATCCGTGTTCATGTAGCTGGGAGCCATTATCCTGCAAAGCTAAATTCACAAATCTAGAGCACCGGCTCTGATACCAATTGTTGGATCGTTAGTATAGCCTTCCCTCTAAGGTATCTCTGTTAGGAGTTACCACAGAGTATTGCAGGAGTTGAGTTACTCGTAAGGTAACACAAACTGTGCGTTCCCCGAGAGGTAACACAGTCAGTGAGTTCCTCGAGAGGTAATGCACCGAGTAACTCAGCAGCGGAATTAAAATAATAAAATCGTGTAAAAATAACAGAAATTAAAGTACTCACGATTTATAGTGGAAACCCCAATACCAACTAGTACTGAGTAAAACCACTACCTTCTAGGATTTCCAGAAGGATTTGTAAAGGCTTGAGCTTGTTTATTAGATATCTTGTCAATTACAATTCAATGACTAATCGCCTATAACGATTTAGTTTATGAACTTGTACTCCCTTGACCTCACTCTAAATGACAAACTCACCCTTTCACCAAGCTTCACCGCTCGGCACCACAGCTAGGAACGTCAAGTCTGTTGCGCACTCTTCTAGGCCGCTCACCTTCTCAATTCCTACGTGGATACAAGCCGCCTTAATTCTTCTAGATCAAAACGTCTTGACTGCCAAGGATTCTTCTAGATCCTGCAACTTTTCCTCCAAACAAAACAACAACGAATACTTCGAGGATTCACCGCTACTACCAGAGACACACCTCTCTAGATCCGTTGATGCTATATTTATATGTGCTGCATGAATTCTTCTAGATTCTGCAGCCCTAACCACCAAGATTCTTCTAGATCTCGTGGTCCTTTGTTGTTGCCTAAATCCCTACAAGATCTCGGCCAAATCTCATTAAAACATTAAATAAAAATCATTCTTATATATATCAATAAGAAACTTACTAAAAAGATAATGTCACCAAATATTTATTCAAATATTCAAACAATATCTTTTAGTAAATATAATCATAACAACTAAGATATATTCATTCTTTAAATTAAGTTGTTAGGATTCTTTTGATATGCATATATTTAAGAGATATTATGCATATCACTCATCAATATCTTTTATTAAAATATAGAAATCAAACCAAATAAAAGATATTCTTGTTTTGATATTTTTCTAAATAAATATTAGTTTGTCATTATCAAAACATATCTAACAGGTGTCCAATACTCCAACTAGAATATTCCCATGATACGAGGACACCTCATTCTCAATCAATCCAAACGTCATCTTGAATCTGAAAAACAACAAATTAATGATCGCATGGTCACTAACTATTCCAGGCCATCCATTTGTCCTTTCCTATCCTTCTGGTCCACTTCTCATTGCTATTGCTCCCACGTTTTAACCAATCCTTGTGAATATTTCTTTTTTTTACAATGCTTTCTTCACAATCAATGACTCGTTTGGCACAAAAATAACGTCATATTAAAATCGTATCATCCGCAATTTCTCTACATCATGACACAAAACAATACTGTAACGATAACATCATATAATTTATAGGAGTAATGCACACAAAAAAGTTCTAATTTATGTAAGACAGAAATTACCAAAAGTCAATAGTACGTCCACGTGTCAAACGTCAATTCGTCAAATGAAATCAAAACCTAAACACGCCAATCTCAGTCACCCTGCGTCATCATATTCCTTCAGTTTCATATTCCTCCATAATAATTTTAATTTAAATAAATTCCAATAAAAACCACGTCTCCTTCGTCTTTCTCCACAAGTAATCTCAGTGGAGATTCCATGACAACCACGCCGATCCTAAACAACACTTTGCGTATGCTTTAACTCTTCATATCATTTTACATATAAATTAAATCGTCGACGCTTGCGGAATTTCCATAGCTCCGTGTCAACCCTAGAAATTCGTCTCTGAAATGGCGATAAGGAGTTTTTCATCGATTTCGGTCGGTGGAGTATTGATTTGCTTGACGGTGTTGGTGTCGTTTAGGGTACTGGAGGCGGCTCCTGAAGCTGCAGTTGTCACTGGACTCCCTGGATTTTCTGGTGATTTTCCGTCTAAGCATTATGCTGGGTGAGTGTTTTGATTGGTTGTTTGTTGGATTTGTAAGATTTGGACTTTGATTTATGTTTTTGATTTTGTTTCGTTTAATTGGTGTTTGGTTGTGTTAAGGTACGTGACGCTGGATGAGAGTCATGGAAAGAAACTGTTTTACTATTTTGTTGAGTCAGAAAGGAGTCCAAAAGATGATCCTGTGGTATTGTGGCTGAATGGTGGACCTGGATGTTCGAGCTTCGATGGATTTGTATACGAGCATGGTGTGTATATCTGTCTGATAATTTCGGTTTGGACAATTTTGTTCAGTAAAGTTTTGTTTTTATTTGATCGGTTACTTCGTTTACTTGGCAAATTATTTTACTATCTTGCAGTTTCCTTATTCTGATTACGAATAGTTTTTCAATGAGCCATGTATAACACTTTGCTATTTGCATATTAAGATTTCACCATGGTTTACTCAATCTATGAATAACAGAGAGTGAGTAAGTTCGTTATCAAAGTTTGGGAATAAAAATCGAAAACATAAACTGTTATCTTGACTGAGGTATACGCTTTTTGCTTGGATGGCTCTGTGGGTCTATGGCATTTATGATAAGTTTCTGCATTTAAGTTATAATGTTGTTTCATGTGGCAGGACCTTTTAATTTTGAGGCATCAACTGCAAATGGCGGTCTCCCTAATCTACATCTAAATCCCTATAGCTGGTCCAAGGTTCTACTTCACTTTTAAGAAAATGTTACTGGAAATATCAGTAGATAATTCTAAGACAAAATATTTCTCTATGTTCTCCCGGTTCCTGGCTTACTTATTTGTCATCATGCTACTTACTACAGGTATCCAGCATTTTATACTTGGATTCGCCGGCAGGCGTTGGGTTTTCATACTCACAAAATAGCTCCGATTACATAACTGGTGATACAAAAACTGCTTCAGATTCACACGATTTCCTCTTAAAGGTATAATTATGAACTACACGGGTTTATGTTGGTATTGTTTCTTTACTGCACAGAGTAGGAAACGGTCTGATTCATAGGAATTTTAACATGTAACGATATCCCTGATATTCTGTTTTTCAAAAGCCACCTTGTCATGATGTCAATTCAAAAGCCTAATGATTTGGGCGTCTTTTCCAGTGGTTTGCCCAGTATCCAGAGTTCCTCTCGAACCCATTTTTTATTGCTGGAGAGTCTTATGCTGGGGTTTATGTGCCAACTCTATCATACGAGGTTATGAAAGGTATATATTTTTCATTTTCCCCATTCTTCTGATATCTGTTGATTGATCGCTTTTTTTTTATAAATAATATTTGTCTTTGACAAATAGGCTGACTTTGAATATTGTAGGAATTGATGCTGGTGTAACGCCCCTTCTGAATTTCAAGGTATGGTTTCACAGTTGACACATTATTGTTATTTAGCTGGTTAACAAAGAACCTGCTGTAAATACTGCATCACTCTCAGGGCTACATGGTTGGAAATGGCGTAACAGATAAAGTGTTTGACGGAAATGCTTTGATTCCATTTGCACATGGTATGGGATTGATTTCCGACGATCTTTACGAGGTGGGTTCTACTTGCATTATCCATCTATTCGATGTTTTTTTGAGCATCATGCATCATATGAGTATCCATATGACTGTCTTTGTTTGTTGATTTTGTTTATCAGTGTTGGGTTATTTGTGTAATTGGTGGTTCAAATAAGTAAATACTTATCGACCCTGACATTACTGTTTACATTGCACTCTGGCATAATGTTAAAGTACGTTGCAAAATTGTAGGAGGTTGTCAAAGTTTGCCAGGGGAATTATTATGATCCTCCCTCTGAAAGTTGTGAGACCGGCTTAGCCAAAGTAGACAGGGTATGTAAACATAGTTTTAAGTTCTGTATGATTTTATATCATTCTCGGTGTTTAATTCATCATGTAATATATGCTTTTCAAGGTCCTTGATGGGTTAAATATATATGATATCCTTGAACCATGCTACCATGACTCTGAAATACGACAACCTACCGCTGAGAAGTTGAAGCTGCCGCCTAGCTTTAGGGCGCTTGGAGAAACTCAAAGACCCCTTGGTGTAAGAAAAAGGATGTTTGGACGTGCGTGGCCATTTAGAGCTCCTGTCAATGATGGATATGTTCCTTCCTGGCCTCAGCTCTTGAACAGTAACAATGTGCCGTGCACAGTAAGGCCCTCCTTTTATGTTCTACCTGAAGAGTATTTCATTTATCTGTCAAAGTAATAAAACAGTACTTGGAGAAATGTGGCATTTTTATTCAAAACATTTTTTGCAGGATGATGAAGTGGCAACTCTATGGCTTAATGATGAAGCTGTGAGAAAGGCCATTCATGCAGATCCGGTGCACTTTCCATGTTCATATTCTCCTGTCTGTGTGCCTTAATTTTGAATACACTCTCATCTTGTGGCATTATACATATAATAGGTTAGCATGTCTGGTAGCTGGGACCTTTGCACAGATAGAATCTCGTTTTATCACGATGCTGGCAGCATGATCAAATTCCACCGTAACCTCACTTCCAGAGGATATCGTGCTCTTATATTCAGGTTCAATTTTTATATATGCTTGGTCAGGTTTGCGGTATCATATCCATGTGAGTTGCCTTCGATAAAACCTTGGAACTGGGTTTTAGGATGTTCACAGAAGTAGACTTCATGTCATGCATAAGATATTGCTACAGTTCATTTGATTCTACTTCAGATTTTTAAATTTAGAATGACATATTTTCATTCACACATCTGTCAGCGGAGATCACGATATGTGTGTTCCTTTCACTGGGAGTCAAGCATGGACAAGATCTCTCGGATACCAGATCATTGATGAATGGAGGCCGTGGGAGTCTAACGGCCAAGTTGCAGGGTACATTTACTTGATTCAAAGTCGGATATCTTCTTGTTATTGGCATTCCACATCTGATCAAACCCATCTGTCAATCTTTCTTAATTTTGCAGCTTTACTCAAGGATACGCTAACAACCTGACCTTTCTAACTGTAAAGGTATACAAAGCCACATATATGAAATCCAGGGTTCAACTGTCTTTTAAGTTTTAGTCCAATACGTATGGTTATAGTTATAATGTGTTGTCGGACATGCAGGGCTCTGGACATACAGTCCCCGAATATAAACCACGGGAGGCCTTCGACCTCTATAGCCGCTGGTTGGCCGGGAAACCCATATGACCAAATTATGGCACAGCAAGACAGCAAGTAACTTATTGGGGACACGTATAATAAACGTCCTATACATTTACAGTGTAACTAGACAAGCTTCATGCCAATTGCGGAGCAAATGAAAACTCAGACTCGCATGACTTAATTTACATTAATACATTCATCATTTAGACTTCAGGCACGTCAGTCTTGTTAAGCAGGTTCAACTGTGATGTGTTCTTCAAATCTTCCTTGTCCTTTGTCAGTCTGTGTTGCACTTCTTGCACTCAAACTACGTACTTTAGCAAGCGCAAAGCATTGTATAATATCTCTGTCGATCTTCTTTATTGATTCTCGCCGGCGCATCAAGAAATGTTTTGTTTGCAGGGTGGCAGTCTACACTGCACAAATTTCACAATACGACTGATCCATCTGGTGAGTTCTGAGTTATTATTTCCATTTATAGTAATGCAGGTCTTTACTAACCTGCCACTAAATAGTGATGCAGTGTTGAGAATGTTTGTGGAGTGTCTCTAGTATCACCGATGACAATTCAGGTCAATGTCGATACATTATTTTCCCATCAGGTATCATTAACTTCATGCTGTATTGTAACTTGATGTAACTTTTTCTTAATGATAATTCCCGTCTAATTCAAATCAGAATAAATGTGGAACAAACAAAATACAGACAAAACTGGCTTCCACAACAAACAATTTCAGTATTCTGGATCACATGAGCTGCACCAACTCTGACTTGTTTCATTTCTCTCGGGTTCTTTTTTTCCTAGAAGCAACTGGCGATAGTTTATCCATTGCAGTTTTCTTGAACTTTTGAGTCATCGTGTATACCTACGAGTATGAAAAAAGTCTCATGCCAAATTAGACTGTGTACCTTATGCAATGAACTAAGTTATGTTTACTGATGGTAATGATTTCGAGCAAAGGGAATGTGTTTGCCCGCAAATATCAAATGAATGCCAGAATGGGCCAGCTATCTAAACTAGGAATGAATGCCAAAACAAGTTTTCAAAATACCTTCCTGACACTTGATGTTAGCCCCATGCTGGAAAGGGCCTTGCCGTCAACACATTTCCAAGTCTTGCCATCTTTTTCCGTATTTCTTTGCAAGATATCCCTTCCATCTTAGTAAAGTTACGAAAAAAGGTTAATAACCAAGTAGCTAGTTGAACAGGCACCCGTAAATAAAACTCTGAATGTTTAAAAAGCTTCACCTTTTACGCGTAAAACCAGCAATTCAACAAACAATTTGAGGCGAATATGGCTGAAGATGTGAATATATTGTCCAACATTCTCTCGCAGAAGCTCAATGCATGTCTCTCCAATCTCAATGTTGAAGGACTCCTTTAAGAACTGATCAACTGCCTTTCTTTTGGCTGCCACGTCGATATTTTCCTCCACAGGTACAGATGGGAACTCCCAAAGGCCAGCAAGCAAACCTTCATCGGGCCTTCTAACAAGAATAAATCCACCTTCCCCAGTTTCCCTTTCAATATCTCGACAACACAAACAGCAGAAAATTCTGGTCTTTGTTTGGCCTTTATAACTTTGGTAGGGTAATCTGTCACACGTACTGATTTAGAGCTTGTGGAAATCGAGAGAGCTTGACAATGGCGGGAAATAGGACATGCACTGCAACTTGGATTCAATGGGGAACAAATAGTTGCACCAAGTTCCATAAGAGATTGGTTGAAATCTCCGGGCCTAATGGGATCAACTAGTTGCGCAGCAAGTCTCCTAAAACAAACTCATCTAAGAAAATTTGAAAGTCTACAAATAAACAAAATATCAAAGGCACCGACATTGGACTTTTACCAGAAAGCCATGATCACTGATTTCTCCTTTGGAGATGCAGATATAGCCTTGAGCCGGGAAATGACCCTTATGACATTTCCATCAACCAAAGGCACTGCCTGAAATTGAAAACATAGATTGTATATCAAATAGAACCCATAATAAGGATAATCAGTAAAAATGTAAAACATTCACCTCTTCAAATGCTATGGAAGCAATAGCCCCAGCAGTATAATCTCCAATTCCACGAACTTTGCAAAGAGCGTCAACTGATTTTGGAAATTCGCCTCCTGCTTCAACTATCATCTTAGCTCCCTGAGCAGGAGTCAGATAGTTCAAGCATTTTTATTATGTCTTTAAACGATATCATGCAACGCAAAATGACCACAAATAGAGTCATAAATCACAAGCAAGGTCACATTTTTACGTAGAATTTGTCCAATGCTCACCTCCAAGAGAAACCGTGCTCGCCTGTAATAACCCAATCCAGCCCACAACTCATTCACTTCCTGCACAAAGACACAAATTACAAAACTGTTGCAAAAGGCCACAAGAATTGTTCACACCAATTATCTATCCAAGATAAAAAAGCAACCACAATTCACGTTAAAACTGACTGACCTCAATGGATGCCCCAGCAAGATGCTGAATAGAAGGCCATTTCTCCATCCACCTATTGAAATAATCAATCACAGTCTGAACCCTAGTTTGCTGCAACATCACTTCAGACACCCAAACCTCATAAGCCCTCTTATCCAAATCCCCATCAATCTCCTTCCTCACTCTCCTCCATGGCAAATCCCTCTTGTTCTCATCATACCATTTCAGCAACGACGCCCTGATTTCCACCACCTCATCTCCCCCAAAATCCTCAATATCCTCAACCACCACTCCAACCCTATTTTTAACTCCCGGCATCTTCATTTTAGGCTTCAATTTACACGTGGTGTGGGTATGATTGTTGAACTGGGTTTGGGTTGAGACGACAACCTCGTACTTCTCCGACATCTGACATTCACATCCATGGCCACTGAAAATCGAGGAACCGGATGGCTCCGCAGTGGATTAAATACAAAGATGAAATCTTTGAGTCGGGGTTCCTTCCCTCTTACTCGGAATTGCGTCGGCGAAGCTCTACGTTTCCCGCCGAACGAGTTACGAAGAGTTTAAAATGCTGTCGAAGCCGTCGGCGCAGCCGCAAGCCGACATCGTTCCTTTGTGGCTAAAGTCTCACAAATAGTATATCAGCACCCAAGGGTTTTTAGAATTACATATCGATCCCTGCAAAGGCTTAATTTATAACTTAATCCTCTCAGTATCTAAAATCTTCACATTAAAATATGCATTTCGAAGGCCAAGTTGAATTAAAATTACCCATTGATCCCATAACATCTCAAATCTAGAAAAGTAGGAATAAACAAAAAACAAAATTCTATCTAAGTTCTGAATATCTGATGTATAAAAACAGATTACAAAGTTGCATTAGCAGCTGTAGCAGAATCTGCTAATTGCTTCTCCTTTCTCCAGTTGAAATTCCCAAATAATGCCTCAGTTTCCTCCAAGTTCTTCCCTCTAGTCTCAGGCATCAAAATGAAAATAAACACCCATGCCACAACCGTAATTCCGGCAAACAGAAAGAAAGCTCCACCAGTCGTCAATGCCTTGGCTAGCGAAAGAAATGTCATTGCAATAGTCCCACTCATCAGTCTGTTTACAGACACACCAATTCCAGTTCCTTGTGCTCTCAGTCTCAATGGCAGCATTTCAGAGCAGTAAACCCATACAATAGGTCCAACACCGACTGAAAAGGATGCAACGTAGGCCAGGACAGAGATGATTGAGACTACAACAGCCCATGTCACGGTTTGTTCAGAGTGTTCAACGACAGTTAACCCAGTTCCGAGCAAGACCAATGACACAAACATTGCGAAAACAGTGGACAGCAGCAATGGACGTCTTCCGAGTTTATCTAGCGTAAATGTAGCTATTAAGATGAACAATGTTTTCATGATTCCAACACCCACAGTGCAAAGAAGCTGCTTGTCATGACTTGTAATCCCCGCCTTCGCGAAAATCCTAGGACTGTACAACACCACTGCGTCAATCCCAATACTTTGCTGGAAAAAATTAATCCAATCAATATAACAACAATGTGACGAACTGCAGCAGTCGGCTTAAACAAAAGCTCCTTATACACACCACGCCACGGCTACGACCTTTATCAACAGTAACAATATCATCATTACAATCCTCAGGAATCCCCACAGCAGCTTTTATATCCATTAGCCTCAGCTCACTTTCCTCTTTTGAGTCAGACGTTTTATCAAGCACCTTCCGTGCATCTCCGATTCTCCCACGCATCACCAACCACCGCGGCGATTCAGGCATAAACAAAACCCCATCATTATAAAACCGATGGAACAATTCCAATCCCGAGCATGAACCGCCAGCTGAGGTGCACCGGTAGACCGGAGAAAGCGTAGTTTGAAACATAACCGAGTAAGATTCCGACGTTGATGAAAACCTCCGCTAAGGATGTGAGAAGACCTCTGCAGGAAGCGGGAGAAAGCTCGGCAGTGTAACAAGGCGGGACCATAAGGCCGAATCCGACGCCGAAGCCGGCGATCAACCGCCCAACCATAAGCAAAGCGTAGTTTTTTGCTAAACCCATGAAGACTGAGCCGGCGAAGAAGAAAGCGCCGGCGACAACGATGGTCAATCTGCGGCCGATGAGATCGGCGACTCGGCCGGCGACGAAGGAGCCGGTGAGAGAGTAGAGGCTGAGGATTCCGGAAACTATTTCGACTTGTACGTCAGTTAAGTGAAGATCTTTTTGGAGGAAAATGTTGGCCCCACTCATCACTCCGATATCTTCAAATCAATATTAAATAAATTAAATTAGTTACATGCAAAATTTGCCCATGCAAAATTCAATTCATGATTAAAAATGTAACATAATGTAAAAAAACATCATTGACATCAATTTATCCGAAACGGATTTTATTTAAGAAAAAACATATACGAATCCGATTAAAATTGAGATATGAGTATCAGTTATTATTGTTTTGTCCTGTGCATTTGACAAAATGTGAAACTGAAAATAAGAGTCAGAGTTCGTAAATGCATGATCCTAACTAGGGCAACTATATGAAAAGAGATAGTGTTGAACGTTACCGTAGCCGAGGAGGACGGAGGTCATGGAGGCGAGGAGAGCGCAGGAGAGGGCATATTTATTCATAGGTGGTTTCTTTGTAACACCTAGATCCGGTGAGACAGTGACTGCACCTTGTTTCTCCATCTCGATCGTCATGGTGCAGTGAAGCTGCTGCTGCTGCTGATGGGTTCGATCTGTTTCAGTTTCAGTTTAAGAATTGTTGTAAGATTTGGATAAATGAATGGATATATAAGGATAAAGAATGGATATTGTGAGGGTGATTAGTGAAGAGTTAAAATAAGAATAGGATAAGGATAATGTGAAAAAGGTTAGTAAGTTAATTTATATACACTTGGTATTAATTAGGTGTATTTAAGGAGATATAGACTGTTTCGAATCGACATGTTCTGTTACTTGAGGGTTTTGAGATCCGCATGGTGCATGAGTTACGATAATAAATTTTGGATTTGTTCCGGTTTTATCCAAAACTGTTGTTAACTTCTATGAATAGTTAAGTGTCCACTGGCCTCTATTTATGGATTAGGATAAATGACGAAACAGCTATGTATCACTTAATTTGGATAATTTTATCGTGAATTGATACTGCATTGATATTGGTTGCAAATTTGGATCATAGAGATAAGATACAGTTGTTATCAAATAAGATAAATGTGTTATATATTTTATTGAGGTAGAATCTAAACAACATATATACAAGTTTCTAAGAAATGAGAATATCAACAAAATATTTTGTTTTGAATGATCTAACTCAATCAGGATCGACGGTTATTAATCTGAATAGAAAACAATTGTTGCTGTGATGTTCTACAATTTCACAAATTAAAGGTATGTCTGTCTTACTCGTTTCCATAGCATATATATAAAGCACAATTAATATGATAAATTATATTTTAAATTGCTAAGTGATGGAGTTTAGATTATGTGATTATTATAATGTGCATCACCCTCTATGAAATTGCATTGGGATTGTACTTATTAATTTTTTCATTTATGGGATCTCTGTTCCCATCAGATTTAAATTCCGTACGGGCATCGAAAATTTATATAATATGATACCTAAACATAGTATCCGATTTTGTCATTTTGGAGGATACATTTTCACATCGAAGGAGGTTACTCTCAACTTAACTAAATAAAAAGAAGACCACTATGACAAAAGAATGAGTTTAATGATAGACAATATCTGTCCTTCAATCTAAGTCTAAGAGTTTAACACTAGAGGGTTGAGTTAAGAACAAAGATTTAGCTGCCGCCGGACATACAAGTAATTATTAACTAGCCTCTTGCAAAAAAGCCAGCATAAAAAGCAACTTCACCTCTAACAATTTATGGATCTACGACAGACTGGAGTTCAGCCCTGTATAAATATGTACAACTTCTCAGTCTTTACCTCCAAAATGCAGCTACGCAAAAATCATACTTCTCCCAAGGAAGAAAATGCCACTGCAACATTTAACCCTGATTGAGAATTTGTGGGGGGTTCTATTGGTTCCAAGACCTTAGAAATGGTTTGCCCAAAGGATCAGGTAGACTTGAGGTCTGCTGTGGGATGTTTACCCAGCCCAGATTGTTGGGTGGCAAAGGAGCTACATCTGCCACTCTGAAGAATTCTAGTGGATGTGCTTTCTGAGGATTAACATTATTATTTCTAGAAGTATTCCCTCCGGCAACTCCAAAGGCTCCAAGTGCCATATCTTGACTAATACCATTCATTTGATGATCATAAGTGGATGACTGCAACTCCTTGCACTGTGATAAAACACTGAAGAGACTTTCATCATTGTTGTTAGTTTCATTTCTAATGCCGTGACTTGGAATAGAAACTTCATTTTGTGGATTAGACCACCCACCCTGAAGTTGTTGAACAGGTGAGTACCAATTCTGAGTAGAAAAATCCACAGCATGTGACTGGGTTCGGAGAGGCATCGTCATACAATCTAAATTGGCATGCCAGTCTTGCATATGAAAAGATGGCAGACCTTGCAAAGGAAATGAAGAGCCAGTATCGCTACCCCTAGAGAGATCATGCATATTATTTGACAAGTGCTGGTTCATGTAGTACTGCTCATCTGTTTTTAGTCCAGTCTCCAAGGATGAGCCTGATGCAGCAACTCCGGGTATTGGACGGGTAACCTAGGGTTCCCCGTCAAAGTATTATGTGCTTGTTGGAAATGATGAGTCACTTGCTTCTGATGCGGCTTAGACGATGAAAGCTCTGGGCTATTGAAAATGGGCTGCATAAACATTCCGCTCTGTCTTCATTTTGATAAGCGGAAAAGGCTTGGTGATTGGTCACACTGTATGGCCTACGCAGTTCAGTACCATTCTCAGACAGTTCAGTTTCCGAGCTACGAAACTGCGGAAGTTGATCCATGTTTGGTTGTAGGTCTCGACAGGGCACTTTGTTAGCAGCATATGAGTATCCACTTGCTAAAGTTGCCTGATGAGGTGGAAGAGATAGCTTTGCTGCCGGCCAAAGGCCTCCAGCGCCCGAATGTGTATTAATGCTAGGTGTACCAAATGAAGGGTTTGAAGTGCATGAAAACTCTGGTGGCCCATGCACATAAGAGGCGTTTATTCCATTTGAGTGAACATCAATCTCTGATACCAAATCTAACATGCTGTCTTCATGACTGCTTGGGGTAAGATTCGTTGTTTGGGAACCATCATTCTCTACTGAACCCATATCATTGCTTACGAAACAACCATCAACTATACTCTGGTGCAGCGTATCATGGGCATCTGCTAATACAGGTGCAGCAATGGTATAATCATCCATGGTCGATGGTGGGTCTGTTCGATCACACCCCTTCACATCTGTTAGTTTGCAGCCAGTAGACTCCTCATTCTAAGACAGGTAATTGAAAACCAGGAACAATTTCAGAAACACATGACATTAGGGAAACAAAACTTGCTATGGCTGTCAACCTAACACTGAATGGGCAGCAACAAACAAAAAACCTCAAGCAGTGAGAAGAAGAGGGTGTGGTTCATGATGAAGAAAAAATTAACTCACCTGCAAAACATGTTTCACTTTCTCTTTTGCCTCTTGGTGCAACAATCGAGCGATCTGTTCTTTATGGGTTTGTCTCAATCTCCGTTCTGCAGATGCCTGAGCCACTGCATTTACTGCTAATAACCTGGAATGGATCTTAGTTTAAATGTGAAAGGGGTCAGTTCATAATATTGAACCAACTAGAAATAGCACTCACCATTGCTCATGCAGCTTCCTTTGCTCCTCCTCTTCAAACATTGCAACTGGCTGTACACAATAACTTGAAAGGTTTCCTAACAAGTGCTTCACAGATTTTGATTGAATGCCTTTCCCAGGCTGTTTCATGCTCTTGAGAATTTCCAATTTCTTTTTGGAGATCTGACATCAAAGAAAATGGAAGCCAAGTTGAGAAAAAACAAGGACAGTTACGACATATTAAATGTCAGAAAGAAGATATTTTCTAAATGTAAAGAAACTCAAATATTTTCTAAATGTTAGAAGTTTAAAAAATGTGGCTATAGTATAACCACCGAAGGCTTACTATACGCCACAAAAATATCTCAAACAGCTCTTAACTGAGAAAGACATAAGACACTAACCCTGACACAAGCCATATATTTTCCACCGTCATCGAGAATGTTGCAGGTTCTGATACTTTTGCCTTTTTTGTGTCTCACAGCTTCATTTTTGTTTTCGCCACTAGTTTGCAAAGGAATACTGGTGTTATCCTGTTTAAGAACTCTCCTGGACACGGCACCAAAGAGCAACCAACTTCAGGAAAAAAGAATCCAAAGGTTTCAAATGTCGAAAAGAAAAGATAAACTGTCCTTGAACCAAACAACAAGAAAACTTCACACAAAGCTCACCTTTTTTTGCATTCTCCACTCGCAAATATGACTGCATGATCATCACTACTGCACGCCTGATCAAACTCCATAGTTGATAAAGATTCAGAAGAGTCTCCGAAATTGCGATCAGATTTCTGTAGTTTGTACTCATCAGTGCTTGCAAAAGTATTATTGACAGTGGGATTGGTTGTCCTGCCAAAATTTGAACAATGCAACTGCTACTAAGAGGAATGCTGATATGTTCAATCAAGAGTAACTGATGCTTAATATTCAGTTCAGACTATCAGTGTAGTAGGTGTTGAAAGTGTGCTATACATGAGATATGATAGCTATTAAATAAGTAAATGGCCTCCCTTCCATAGATACTACTGAGAAGATAACTAACCGACATAAATTTGGCACAAACTCTACTGGATCTTGGCACCCCTCCCACATCTCCTTCAGCTGAAGTAAATTTCTGAGCATACTGGATGATAACATTGTCCAGACATAACGATGTGATACCCGAATGGCATGTTATCTTATGAGAAACTAATGAAAATTTAAATTCAGCATACCCATTGTGATAATCCTGCAACTTTAAGCAGTATTCGTTCTTACTGGCAAGCAAACTATAATCTCGTTTGATGATCGCATCTGGATGAAGATTGCCAGAAGCAAGCATATTATTCCTGCATCAAGTGACATATCATCATCAACAGAGAGTTACACCAAGAATAATGTTAACCTCATAAATCTAGAAACTACCATTTGAGAACAGGATTCCCGAAAAAGAAATTACTCCCTTCGAATAATGACTTTACTACTTCTTCAGTGTCAACTCCTTTAGGAAGGAACTGCGAAAGAATGACCCTTTCATCTTCGGATATAAGTTCTCTCCAAACCTATGTATTACAATGTGACAGCGATTTCAGATTAAAAAGGGAAAAAGGCTCATCTTTTTGATACTGAAAACTATGGGTCACACCTACCTCATAAGAAAATACACTTTCCAACTTTTCGAGGGAAAATATTTCTTTGGGTAGTGTAATAACATCTGCCAAAGTATTATTACGGTAGGAAACACAATTAGAATAGGGCCTCATGTCTTTCCTAGACAACCCAATCTGCTCCTGTTTTGCAACAACTTGCATTCGACTGCTATCCAACTCCAAAGATATATGAGGTTTCATCGGTGAGCCAAACTGCAATGACGCTAAACTCTTCTTTTTCGTTCTATGCATTTCGCGAGAACTGTAACCAGCAAGACTATTACTCGGCCTTTTATTCCGCTGATCAGCTGCCATTAGCACGAAAGACTAAGCTTGTTCGACAAAAGTTCCTAATGAAAATTTATCTACACATGCAAAGAATATATCACATAATATGTCCTCAAATCAAACTAGAGACTACGAAATACAGCTGGTAGCAACAAATTAGTTAACAACAAAACCATCAAACGTAACCTATTCATTACTCCAATAAGCAAAATCACATGCCAGCACGCCACCGACACACAATTCAATAATTAAAACAACAATAAGAAAAAGAAAAAAACCTAAGAAGGAAAAATCGTAAAGTGCTGCCAATGCAATAAACGAAGCCCTAATTGAACACAGAATAATTACGACTCGATTCTAACCTCCGATTGAAGCAAACGCGGTCGAGAATAATGTAAGAGACGGCGTGGCGACGGTGGATTAAGAATCGCGAGGAGACGGATTAACGCGTGGTTGGATGAAGCGGCGAGGAGAGAGAGATGTTATCTATTGGAGATGGTTTTTTTGGGGATGAGGATGAGCGAGAGAAAATTGATGAAAAAGATTTTAAGGAATTCGAAGACGAAGGCGAAGCGAGCGAATTTACTGAAACTGGTTTTTTTCGAGTATTGGAAACTGGTTTGTGTTGAACCGTTTTGCGGTTTTTTTCAATTGAACCGAGACGTTTCAAGGATTTAAATATTATATAAATTAATACTTAGATTAATTAACAGCTTGCCGTCTTAGCTCAGCTGGTAGAGCGCACGGCTTTTAACCGTGTGGTCGTGGGTTCGATTCCCACAGACGGCGAAAATTGATTTTTGTATATGCTAAACGGGGGGTTACTTGTGCAAAAATTGATTTTTTCTGGATGTAGAAAATAGACGCTGTTTGGACCAAAACAGCTTTTATTATTATTAAAAGAGTACAAAGAGTCGGAAGGTATATAAAAGATGATTTAATTCCAATCGATCAGCGAATGGAGACCTCGAACTCAAAATAAAATTAATCTAAGCGTAGAGTGAACGAGGTACTTTGCCTCAGTACCAAAAAATAGACGAACAAATGTACTGAAAAGTAAAGTGCGAACATGAAGACTATCGTCCGAGACGACAGTGATAATAAATAGATAAGGACTTTGGACCTTTAATTAGATAATCTCGGATGGAAAGTTGACATGAACTATAAGTGATCGGTTCAAACGAAAGGGAAATGAACCGGACGGAAATTGGGACACGTGTTCAAGGGGCTTTGAGGGAGAGCTCAGGGGCTTTGGGATTGAGATAAAGGAGCGCATTGAGGTGATTTTTGCGGATTAGGATCCGGTGCTGCGTACAGCCTTTTACAGCGGATCACATTTTATCTTATCCTAAACCAATTTATAAAGAAATTAAACTTTTAAAAAATATTACTAAAACGATTTTTTATTTTTTATATCCTAATCTATAACCAAATTTACTAACTAAACCCTTTTATAAAGGAATTAAATTCCAAATATATATTATTAAAACGAATTTTTTATTTTATTTTATATTCTAATCTATAACCATATTTTACTAACTAAACCAGTTTATAAAGGAATGAAAATCTCAAAAAAACTTATCAACAACTAATTAAAAGATTTAAAAATGAATTTAATTTAAATAAAATAATTAAACAAAATTTTTAATTTACTCGCTGCAAACTGCATTTTGCTGTATAAGATCCCAATCCGATTTTTGCGCAGAACCCACATAGTTTCGGTAACTGCAACATGGTTAAACTATAAATGTGAGTAGCAAATTTGTGAGCCAAAAAGGCAAATGCAGCATATATTTAAATTTTATTCATAAAACGACGTAGTTTTGATCTGAAATATATCAAAACCAAGCTGTTTTACTAAAACTGATCTCATTAACTTTGTTAGCTGCATCGGATCTCAATCCAAAAAAGGCAAGACAATGCTTGTTTCAGTTTTGATGCAAATGTTTGCGTTGAACCTTTCAGTTGCTTATGCTGCTTCGAACCCTAGATAGATGTAACAGAAAGAAAAAGAGAAACATTGCAATGGCATATTATATTGTAACTAATCAGAGAGTATGTATAAAGATTCAAGAAGTTACAACAATAGAAACGAAGTTAACAATGCTAAAACACAAAACCATGTTTCAGTTTCACAGTGTTTTGCCAGTCACTCTAAACAAAGCATGCCAGCCAGACCAGATATGAGCAATGTGAATGCACCATCATTCATTCAATACAGTTTTTTCACCTAAGGATGATGTTCAGAAATGGAAATCATCAAATGAGATGTTGTCAACAAAGTCATTTTGCGACGAGCAAGGGTACCGGTGATATGATGACCCACCAAGGAAATCAAGGGGTGATTCGTTGCAAAAAGATGATGTATCATAAAAGAACTGGTCGGTGGTATCATCCAGAGGGGCCTTAGGAAAAATGTCAATCTGTGATATTATTGTTTCAGATTTAATCTCAGGCTCCGCAGAGGGCTTGGGAGCCTCTGACTTCTTCTTAGCTTCAATGACCTGAATTTTTAAAGGATGGAAATAGGTGAGATGGAGCTGAATGCTAGATAGTCTGAGTTTAGTTAATAAAGCTCCTACCATATCCAATGGAGAATTTTTATGAAGAAATAAAAAGGAGAAATATGTAAAAGTTTCTCACAAGGTTCTGGGTTTCGATATCAATATACATGATAAAGGAGTCTCCTGCTCGCAAATCATGAGCAGCCACAAATTCACCTGCATAGAGTAAACTCACTCACATTAGTGAATTAATGAATGGAGAAAAGGCAAGATGGGAAATCTCATGAATGTAAACCAAGGGCTTTATGAAGGATGGAGGTGATAGATGTTCTAAAGCATATGAATATTATAATATCCAGATAAAAGATAACAAATAGAGGATTAGGAAGTAAACTATACCAGCATTTTCTAAGACATACATACGGCTAGCATTGTTGGGCCAAAACCTGCAAAAGAAGCAAGCTGATTGTCTTATCATCTTAGGCTTCTTAAAGTTTGGGGATTTTGCTAACAATAAATTACAAAACAGCAAGACACACTCAAATATATATAAATGCATTTGTACTGAACTAATAATGTTTACACCTGCATATCAATGTGACTGTGTGGAAGAAATATGTAGAACTGAACCTGTACTTAAATGTCCACTTATGATGCCCATCCACATCATTGACAGTAAGTTGAATCGCTCTGGTATGAAGGGCAGGGAGGTGTTCCTCAGCAGCTTTCTGAATACAAAAATTTAATTTTCAGATCGACAATTAGTAGAATGCAGTATTCAAGATCACAGATTCAACGCATTATAATCCAATTGCAACATGATTCATAAGCTATAAAAATTTCAAATCAAAAACAAAATATCCAGATAAGATAGGTAGTAATCAACCTTCGGTATTATTATTCTCTTCAGGTAGTTGACATCACTATTTTTAAGTATCTTCTGGAAAAGAAATCTCAATTTTGTGCGATCAACATCCTGTAAAAGTAACAACACTCTTAAAACACGAACGCTAAATGGGTCACTACAACAGGCTATTGCAACGCATGTGCATGAACGTCAACAGTTAAAGTCATGCAAACCACGTAAACAGCAAACTGGTCATCAAAACATAGGTTCACTCTGATGCCACATGCATCCATGGAAGATTCTGAATCAAAAATCCCTGCCAGGACTCTCCATATCTGGTCCATTGAGGTAGATGCAGGGAAGGTGACTAGAATCAGAAGAACTAAAATAGTGTTTGTAACACATATGTATATAGGCATATATCATTACTTCAAAGAGAAAAATCTAAAAAGATAAGAACTTTATAGTAGAATGTTAGAAACTGTATAAAATGCTACTGCAATTAAATACATCACTTAAGGGGCGGATGTCATTCTAAAAAAGAACTACCACAGACTTATTGTTTTTATTGAAACTAAATGATTGCACTGCTTGTCTATGATCTCCATTTATGCAGGATGACAATGCTTAAAGAAGCTTAACTTCGTGAATTTAAACTGATAACTGTGTAAAGACAATTGCTAGTTTCATTAAGAGGGATTGTCACAAGAAAGAATTGTGGGGATACGAATTATGTTCACATATATTCATATAACTACTAATAGGAGACTAAGAGTTTTGTAAGTTTGACAAAAACTCAAAAATGTTCAAAGTTAACAAAAGACCTTCTAACAAGACAGAAAGATTCAACAATCTACAAAACCAACATAGCGCACGGGAGACTAAGCTCGGGAATCTGATAACGAAAAATTATACAGTTACCGGATATAGTACTTTGTAACAAAAATGTTCGTTTGAAAACCGTTGGACGTTAAGGTTGGGTTAATCAACAATTTTATTTTCAGTACGCATAGAAAAACCAGAACAGACGGCTAGATGAGACCTAGACACACTTTCAAATGAAGCTCATATGGACCTGAACAAAAAACCCTGCATCTGAAGTCAATTTGGTCAAACTCTGAGGAAGAACACTAAAGAGGTTTGAAAATATCTGAGAGTTAGAAGGTCATGGTCAAGTAGCCAGTGAATGCGCAATGGGTATCAGATCAGGAAACTCATCTAAGCTGTTTACAACTACAAAATGGATGGGTGACTTTAGAAAGACAGGATGTAGGAGAGTCAGACAGAACAGTGACAAACATTACAAACAAGAAATACATTGCTATGCTTAGTAGATTCATAAAAAGCTAGGTTACCAGATGCCGAAATCTCAAAAGAAATCAAGGAATAGAATCCATAATCAAATGGGTTAGAAAGTTTCCAAAACAGGCAAAGAGAATATACACCAAAAAGGAGACCACAAAATAAGGAAATCAGTAAAGCAGTAAATGATATCTCACATAGACAGGAGTGAGACGGAAGGCAGGAGGCATCTGACTAGAGGGTGGAGGTGGAGGAGCAGCAACAGCAACAACTGGGTCTGCAACCATGTGCTGGCCAGAAGCAACAGTCAGGCTAGAGAAACCAAGGCTAGAGGACGAAGAACAAGCAGTAGCGGGAGCAGAAACAGTAGCAGGAAAAGATCTCATCTTTCTCCTACTGACTCCCCTATCAGTCCTTTTCCTAGTCACAGCTGATCCACACCTCAAAGCAGCCACCAAATCACAAGCCACCCCCACCCCATCACTCCCATTCCCCTTCTCCCCTTGGCCACATTTCCATTCCCAATCCCACCCTCCATACCCTCCTATCAACTTCCTCTCTTACTTCAAAACACCAACCCCAAAAAGCCTAGCAAATTCCCTAACTGGAAACTGTATATAAATACTCACATTGGTCAATACACCACTACTCAAACAAAAACAACAACAATGACTTCACCAAAAAAAACAACTCACTCAGTAAATTAAATTCAATTAAATTGCAAGTCCTTAACAGAATTCCTAAATTTAGCATCAAAGCTGTGAAGTCTTAATTAACACTCAGTAGTGACATAAATTAAAATAAAACAAATCAAACAGAGAATGACGAATCACGCATCAGAGCATTCACTCCACCACATTTCCAGGAAATTGTCCGTTTGCGTAAACTCTTCAAATTTCATAAATTCAATTTTTAGCTGAGAGAGTGAACGACTAAGGTTTAAATCATTACCTGAAAACTGGCCATTGGAGAAGCGACGAGTTTTGACATCGGTAAGCCATGGGAGCGCCAAGTGTTGTGTTGTGTTTACGGACTTCAATGTCGCCTTCAACGTCGTCTATCTAACTCTCATCTGCCATATGAAAACTGAAATTAGTTTGCATTTAGTCGACGATTCTGAGGTATGCGATGTCGTCATGGAGATGAATTTTGTCTTCGGTTTTTGGATTGTTTCTCTCTCTACTGGTTTTTGATTAGGGTTTGGTTTTTGAAATTGATAACGGAGGGGATTGGTTGGTTAGTGTTACTGTGTGTGCGAGTCTAACATACTATGAACAATTGAACCATTCAGCTCGGTTCGTTGGGCCTGGTTCGGTTCGGTTCGGTTCGATTGATCTTCCGTGTACAAAGTGCAAACTGCAAGTCAATCGAACGACGTCGCTATGGACGATTCAATGGCTTTTGCAATTAGGGTTTACGAGAAGTCGCGGAAGACTTGGACGACGGTATTTCGGGAAAAAGCGCGATCGATCCGGAAGCCGTTCTGTTGAGAACGATCAAGCACGCGCCGACCAGAATAGACAATGATATAAACGACATCGTCTTGATCGGTACGTGATGCGATCGGATATCCGTCAATTTTATTATTTTCAATTCATTAAGCGAAAATGGTTAAATCTATTCCATCAAAACGACGTGAAGAGATGAATGAAACGACAGAGTGTTGTTCTGAAGGGAAGTCAACGGTCAACGAAACTCACTCTGAGCTAATTCTATTCACGTCTTTGCCATCTCCTCCTACATTTGCTCTGAGCTATACAAACCAAAGACATGTTCAATGGCATTGTGAATGTCTGAGGTTTGAACTAGAGGGATTGGGCTTGTTTAAGGATGTCAACGATGGAGAAATCCGATCAGGACGAGAAGGTTGACAATGCTGGGGATGGTGTTGGAGATGATGGGGTTGAGGCTAAGAGAGAATTTGATGATGAGAATGAGAGGAAGGAGGGAAAATGTGATGGGGATGATCGGGATGATGAGAAGAAAGATGGGTCTGATCACGATGATGGTGATGAGAAGAAGGACGAAGAGCCGCCTTCGGAGATTGTGCATTCTAGTTTGGCCTCGCTGGCGGGGGAGATTGATGAGTTTGTGGTTAAGCTTGGGGATATGAGGATTGAGATGGAGAGGGAACAGGAAGAGGAGGGAGCGGAGGAGGAACGATGTGGAGAATGAGAGGGCGAAAAATGATGAGAAAGAAGAAGAGAAGGATGAGGATATGAATGTGAATGTCACAACGTCTAATGATGACGATGATGATAAACCAGCTGACCAAGATGTTCCGTCTGAGAAAGATGATAAACAAGAAGGCAATGCTGATGATCAACGGGAGAGCAAAGAAGCTGCAGATGAGGTTGTAGAACATGTAAAACAGGCGTTAGAAGTTCCAGATTTTGTTGACAACTTTGTCAGCTTGGTTGAGGCCAAGATTGTTAACTATGAGTTCAGCGAGGGGACTGCAAAATGGCGAGAAGTTGAAGGGGCGGAGCCACCTTTTTTCGACAATTTGGCTCGTTTGTATAACCTAGTTAATGCACTTAGCACTTTAGTAGATCAGAGCCTGAGTACGCAGCTCGTTTAAACCGGAGTGAGTAGCAATGTATTACACAAAGC
>QZGG01002168.1:0-43628 GCA_006409495.1 Sedum album
CATTTAAAAATGAAATATAATGAGAATTATATTGTATTAACAACTCGATAACACAAAGGAGAATTCATAACCTTTATAATTTATAATTATTAGATTCACTTCGAAATGTATTTGCTTCGAGGCAGAATTACATCGAGTTAATAATAAAAAATCAAAACAACGTTGTTTTGAATTTTTGATATTCAGCAGATAACAACTCAGTAACGAATCCATAATTATTTAACATATGTCGTAATTAAAACCTTATAAATTCATATTTTATTCATGAGCAACATAAGTTCACATATATATTTTTTAAGGCAACCATGCAGATATGTCACAATAGCCTCTGAAATGATCAAATTGCCCCTCTGCTCTGTTGCGCCTAACAAATGACACAAGTATTTGGATTTTCCAGCTGATGAGGAACATAATAGTAGTACGGCTGAATGCGTGGATGATATGGATAGTAATTGTTGCTCGCAATAATTAGATCCTCAATATCTTCAGCTTCCTTCTTATTAGTATCATCAACTTTCACATCCTCCGTCTTCTTCTTATCATTGTCATCATTTTTCATATCCTCCTTCGGCTCATTGGTCTTGCTCTCTTCTATTTTCTTCTCCAGTGGCCCGAACGAGACAATTTCCGCATACCAATATTTACGCAGCTTGGAGACTACATCAATCGGATCAATGTCCCCGGTTATGATCAGTTTCTGGTCATTCATATCTAATGAAAATGACTCGATCCCTTTATAGTCAAGTAAATCAAATGGTCAGGACACTTTTAAAGATTTGTATATGTCAGTATGTCACACTGACAGTACTGTTATTTGAGGTTGCTACCTGAAATGCCAGAAACTGCTTGCATGGCCTTTTGCTTCTCCTTCTCATCATGCACCGCAAGTTTCACCACTACTTTCTGATCAACGAAATCAAACATCAAAACAAACATACAGAAACTGCAAATTAAATACCATATAGTTACCATGATCGGCTTAATTAGCAGATGCAGAAGAATGGTGCTAGTTTGAAGTGGTGACACTGGAATTTATGGAACAAGGTTTGAGGAAAAAAGGATGTGAAACCCCAACAAATATTTTTATTGATGATGCAAAGGTGATCTTGTTTTATATTTTTATGTTTTGAAATTGAATTTCCATGCACAATACAAATAAGACAATGTACAAGGTAAGGGTAATGTTGGAACTTGGAGTCAAGATAGATGGATTAGTTAAGAACGCGTTTGATTGGTTTGTTTTAACTGAAAGACATCAAACGTAAACCTTTTTTCTTTCCTTTTTTATAATTAGTTTTATTGATACGCCGGCAATGAACCTCAGCCGTTCATCTGATTCAATATTGCCATTTCAGGAATTCACAATATATTTTATAATTGGATTTGACAGTGGGTTAGGTTATTGATGTATAGAACAAAATATGATGATGTGTCAATTATTACCTTGCTTATCCTTAACCAACAACCTTAATCATCCTGAAATAATTGGCTGTATATTATGAATCGGGTTAAGTTCTAAAAGGACACTAAGTATTTGTGAGATGGAAGGGTGAAATCTCAATCGTTGATTTGATTAATCTGACGGTTGAGATTAAAGTTTGTTTTTATCAAAATTGGCTTTGATTTGCGAAAAAACACGGGGCGGTTGGATTTGAAGGTTTTTTACTTTTAATCTTATTAGTTGGATGATTAAAAATCAACGATTGAAATCATGTCTCACAAATATTTGATTATCCTTCTAAATCTTTACCCATTATGAATCTTGTTTTAAAATAAGAAAAAATTAGAAGAAAAATATATTACGGATAAAAGAACAGAAATGTCATTTAATCAAATTAATATGAAAAATAAAAATTAACAAATTAAAACGGCCGACTTGGAAGATTATATGTCCGAGGCCCAAATTGCATCAGAGAGAGTAGTGATAACCGAGGCCTACTCGGCAGTTGGTGTAGTTGACTAGTATTTGACTAAGAGGCCCAATGGGCTTCGCTCTATTTATTTAAATCGATAGCTTACCATTCAGTTGATAAATACCAAAATTGTACGCACGTTAGAATTATATTTTTTATATCAATGGATAAATTTCACATATTATGATTATTAGCATGTTAATATTTTTTAGTGTGTTAAAATTTTCTTTAATGATATATATTTGAATCCAAAATGCAATAAATACCCCGGTCCAGATTTAAATACAAAGGTTGTTGTCATGTGTTACAGTTGTTAATGAGTGGTCTATGCATCCATGTTCCTCACTTTTTATAGATCAATGCTTTTGAGGCATTGTGTGATTCTAATTCAATCTGACCCACCAACAAAAATTGAGATCTCGCGGCAAAGCAAACAAATAAAGGAAAAAACATGTCCATCAAATATATACATGACAAAAACAATTCAATAATGCATACCATAATTGGAAGAAAAAAACATGTTTTATAGATTTATCTTATGATTATAATCTTCTTTTTATAGTTTCCACCCCTTTCGTTATACTTCTTCACAAAATATAGTCTTCATAAAATACTGATAAACCAAATGTTCATCAGTTTTTACAATTCAACATTTTAAATTAAGCCAATGACAACTAATTAATCGAATTTAGCAGCTAGCATTATTCTGTTTACCAATGAATTTGTGCTAAAAATGAAAAAAAATTAATGGAAAATAGTCACATCTCATTTTGGTTTTTTGTGAGAGAAAACAAAAGATGTTTTTGTCCAAAATGTTATATTACTGAAATTTCAATAAAATTAATCCGATTGATTCATCATTCTAATAATAGCTGTTAAATATTTTAATTTCAATAAACATTATCTGCACATAAAATATGAAATAGTTTTAGCTATTCAATAGTCAAATTACAATAAACATTATCTGAACATGAAATAGATTTACCCATTCAAGCTCAAAAATGATAAAAATAAAATATAATTGATTTATTACCGTATCTACCGGAAAATACTATTTGATGTAAAAATATTAGGAGCAAAGATAGGACAACAAATACTAGTTAATCAGTCAAAAACAGCTAGTAGTAGATTTTACTCCTTCAATAACAAACTATTTTTATTAAAATATAATAATTAAACATTCTCTTAGATTCTGTTGTACGTACTTATTAAAATAATAAATAAATGAAAAATCATCGGATTTCGTGAGAATGGATTATATTAAATTGTCCAAATCAGTGTCTTTGCTTTGTTGTATTGTGTTTGTGGTCTTCTAGCAGACACCATCAACGCCTTCATCTCCATTATTTTAATTCTTGTGTCATTAACATTCCTGTGAGGCATTTCAACAAACAGCTTCTCGGCATTCACTCCACATCGGAAAGCTTTCACCTTTCCGGTGGACGAGGAGAAACCCAACTCGGACAACAATGAAGGTCACCATACAACGCGATTCCGGCACTGAGAAGCTGCTCTGGGATCACCATGTGAGGAATAATAACGCCGCCGCAGCGGCCCATCTCACCACAACCGCCGCCGCAAGACGCTCCTTCTTTTCCAAGCTACTAATCTACTTTATCCTGTTCGTCTCAGTCATTTATGTTGTTCACACTTTAAAGCTGCTAGCTTCATCCTCATCCACCGCATGCCCCGACCACAACCGACCCATCACTCTCATCAACCGCATCGACCCTGAAACAGTCGTTACATCCTCCGAAAACCCCATTGTCGAACAGGTCGTTAAAGTCAGTGCTGTTGTCCAAACCCAAACACAACCGCTCAGATCGGAAACAGAGCATTCTTCAAAAAGAACAGAATTAAACGACATCGTTTTCGGCATTGCAGCGTCCGCAAAGCTCTGGCACACTCGCAAAAACTACATCAAAACATGGTACAACTCCACCACAATGCGCGGCATAGTCTGGCTCGACACACTCCCACCCAACTCAACCTCCGACCCATCCCTCCCGCCGATCAAAATCTCCACCGACACATCCCATTTTCCTTACAAAAACAAACAAGGACACCACTCAGCAATCCGAATCTCCCGCATCATATCCGAAACACTCAGACTCGGACTCAAAAACGTCAGATGGTTTGTAATGGGGGATGATGACACTGTCTTCATCGCCGACAATTTAGTAAGGGTTTTGAATAAGTACGATCATAATCAGTTTTATTACATTGGGAGTTTGTCAGAATCGCATTTGCAGAACATTCATTTTTCGTATGGAATGGCATATGGTGGAGGTGGGTTTGCAATTAGCTATCCGTTAGCGAAGGCATTGGAGAGAATGCAGGATGGGTGTATTAAAAGGTATCCGGGATTGTATGGATCTGATGATCGGATGCAAGCGTGTATGGCGGAGCTTGGCGTTCCGTTGAGTAAAGAACTCGGCTTTCACCAGGTTTGTGACTCGTCTGTTTTTGTTTTACTGAATCGTGTTTTTTTGTAGCGTAGATAATTGAAATTGAGATGTATAGAAATACTGAAAATGATTAATTCGGAAAGAATGTTTTTTTTGAGTTTTTGATTTGTTGGCTGTGGCGGTGGATCCGGTTGGAAACGGGTCGGGTGTCGGTGGTCAGGAAAGGGACATGTGGATGAACAGATGACTTGATTTGCCCACTTGGACTTTTGGAGTTTATGATTTTCGACTGTGGGTGTCATGTGGATATCACGTGCGTGAGATTTGACTATGGGGAAGGAGTGCCGAGGTTTTGTATTAAGGAAAATATGGAGAGTTTGATGTTTGAATACGGAATTTAGTGATTTTGGTGACGGGTCTATGTTTTGGGGGTTGGGATTTTGAGGTTGTATTAGGAAATGTCGCACTCTTTGCTTTTTGTGGCTTTAATGTCGTTTGAGGCGTTGGGAGGGACGTGATTGATCAAGGGAAATGGGGAGAGGTCATATTATTTGGGAAAGATAGTATATACTTGTCACATTGTGTATATTTAGTCTACATTACTTGTCTATGGTTTTTTTGTTCGAAGTTAGTTGGATTCGGTTAGTTTTAGATTGTCGATGTGTGCATACTTATTTTTTGTACATAGGTTTGTATCCGCTTGTATCACTTGATACAATTGATTTCCATTGTGTTTGTTTCCGTGTTAGTTTAAGTTTGTTTGAAGTGCTAATGTGTGACTTGATACACAAAACTCAGCTTGATTCTATACATTGATTTTTAGTATGCAGTGTTGTATTAAATATAAGTTTTATAATTTTCAAATTTGATAAAAATCTTTTTTATTTGAAAACAGTATGATGTTTACGGAAATCTGTTTGGCCTTCTAGCTGCGCACCCAGTGGCCCCCTTGATCTCACTCCATCATCTAGACGTAGTGGAGCCCATCTTTCCCAACATGACAAGAGTTGAAGCCCTTCAACAGTTAATGATCCCTGCCAAGCTCGACTCGGCTGGCATAATGCAACAATCAATCTGCTACGATCATTCAGAACTTGGACAATCTCAGTCTCATGGGGATTTACAGTGCAAATCTTTCGTGGCATGTTCTCCCCGAGAGAAATTGAAATGCCTTCAAGAACGTTCTTAAATTGGTACAGGAGGGCTGATTACACTGCATATGCCTTTAACACGAGACCGGTGACTAGAAATGTATGCCAGAAGCCTTTTGTGTTTTATCTTTCGAAAGTTGAATTTGACGCAACTATGAATCAGACAGTGTCCGAATATTCCAGATATCGTATACCTCATCCTTATTGCAAATGGAAGATGGAAGATCCTGCTGACTTGGACAATATATTAGTCTATAAAAGACCGGATCCTCAACTATGGGAGAGGGTAAGCAAAAAAGTTGTTATTTTGATTTTGAAATTTTTTTATGATATGCTAACAATATATATTTGTTTGTTTATTGTGCAGTCCCCAAGACGAAATTGTTGTAGGGTATTGAACTCAAAGGAAAAGGGAACTATGGTTATTGATGTGGGTGTATGTAAGGAAGGTGAGATAAGCGAAATTCAAACAAGAGATAAAAGAGACGATGTTAGTAGACATGTAAGCAGAAGAGGCAAAGCTAGCTTTATGGCAAGTTAAAATTTTGATCATTATTTTGATTACAATTATTTTAATTCTATATTTTCATTTTTTTTAATATTTGATCATTATGTCATGAATTTTATCGGTTTGTATAGAATTTCTCTACAAAATGTTGGCAAATGGGATAAAGGATTATGATACTACATTTGTCTACTTTGTGTACACTTCCAAGTTTGTTGATAAATTCATTTTATAAACTTTTTAAATATTAATATTAATTTTTCCTTAACAAACAAGTTTTATTTATAAATTTTTGTGATTACAAATTAGATTATATACTTTTTTTTTTTTCTTTTTTCGAAAAGGGATTACAGGATTTCACTCCTACCCCATGACTCGAACCTGAGACCTGATGGTTCAGGTAGTGGGTGCCTAACCACTAGGCCGACCCCACTTCGTCGATTATATACTTCTCACTGTGATTGTTTTGAATGTTGTGATTGTTTTGATTGAAGAGGTGAAATTAATTCTCTAGATTATAAATCTCATGAATTAGATCACATGCTGCATATCAGTTTGCAGCGGATCTAAAACTACGTAATTTAAGTTTAAATGATGTAGTATTGGATCTAAACTGTGTCGTTTTATAAAGGATTCAGTTATATTTAAAATTGAGTTTTAGTAAAACTGCATAAAGTGGCAACCGGATCAATGTACTCAACAACACTACGTTCAGTTTAAGCCCACTTACATCTAATGGAGAGACTAATTCTCTTAAAAGTCGAGTAATTAAGCCCACTTACAACTGTTTTATGAACAAGATACAATTAGAAAAAGAATTATATTCAATTGGTTTCATATTAAATAGAAGTAGAAGAAAAGCTTGCAAGTAAATTCAGTAAGCAAAACTAAAGTAAATAGAGACATCATATTCCCTATATTTATTGGCAAGCATGAGATAAGGCCTGAATTGTGAAATGCTTCGGAATTGGCGAAATCCTTGCTGCAATATTTACTCTTCTTTGTCAGACTCTTCAACTTTCTACAGTCTACACTACTACTACGTGCTGTATTCATTAGAATGCTATTTTGCATTGTTTATTGTAGGCCTCTCCATGTGGCCCTAAGGCCGAGAAAGCCCAAGTTAGTTCGACCGATTCGAATCCGGCTCTAAACGACTCTAACCCGAGTACTAATTTTAAAGCCCGACCCGAATCTTTAAAATAAGGGTCAATCCGACCCGGCCCGACTTAGTCCGACCCGAAGCATGAAATTTACATCGATTGGTTTGGATTTTTATATGCCTTTCTCTATTGATTTCTTTTAGCATTGAGCGATGTAGGATCATGATCCGCGGACCCTTAAGGATTATTTCTGCGGACCCTTAACAATATTGTTAGTAATTCAATTAACATGCATGCTCTGAATTAGCTGAAGAATTTCGGAGCTGAAGGTAAAAGTAATAATTACTTCAAGAACATACAAAGAAGTATGCCTAATATATTGATAAACCAACATCAAACACAATGGTCGAACAGAAAATACACTAGCATCGCCGCTCAATGCCAGTATACATCACGCAGATTAAAGAAAACAGAACAGCCTACCAGATTGTTTATTGAAATGGGACGCATAGACTCTGATGAAACTAGCGTATTTGACCCAGTGAAAGCTGTCTACGGATGTCAGGATTCAGTTGAAATCAGATCATCTACAATTGGTTGTTACTCATGAACGCTCTATGGCCGCAGCCGTAACTCTTAAATGCTGAGAATGTTCTGGTTCCCCATTTCTCCTCCAAAACGCTCTCCTCCACCACACTTCAAACCCTCTTTGTATATTAGGACAATCTTCGCCTTTATTTAAAAACCTATCAAACCAAGCAAGTAGAATGTCTTGTTGCCAAGATAAGGGCAGAGTCAGAATCGTGCTGCTGAGCCCATCTTCGATCAGATGCCTATCCAAACCATTTGACGCCCTCCTCATCCACCCGAAGTCATCATAAAATGGAACTAACCATGTTTGTAAAAGCATGCACCTTGCATCTTTTGAGGCTAATAGCTGCCCCTTGCCAATCCCAACAAATAATCGAGCTGTAACACGGCTGACCTCGTATCTATGAACTGCCGGTACCTTTGAGTGAACTTCTGACAATTCAGTTTGGGAAGCCCATGTTTTCAGAAAATCTAGAGCAATGTGCCTATCTATCAAAATATCCAACATCCAATGTAAATTATCAGCTTGCCGTGCAATTTGCTTCACCTCATGAAGATCGCCTGCAGCTGCCTTGAGAAAATGATGTCTAAGCTGCTGCAAGCATCCCTCGCAAGCCAAATACAATGACTCCTTACTCAGATCGTTATGAGAAGAATTTTCCCGTAGCATCTTTGTCACCAATCCTTTCATTTCTCTCCGAGCCTTCTCATCCTTACCATCTAGCACAACATTCAGCAGCTTGACTAGGACCTCTTCATTTTCATTATTTCCTACTTGATTACCAGCAGGGACCTCTACCGAAACCCTCTTTAAAACATCACCAGCTGCCCCACCTTCCAACCGCAATTCTGATAACAATGATGCCACCTTCTCTTCTTCATCCTCAGCCCATGGAGCAGCTTCCAAGTACTCCAAGCAAGAAAGCACCCCAGCCTCAAATCCAATAGCAGCTGATACCTGAAAATAAAAACAAAATCCTTCACCAACCTCAAGACTATTAGCCAATGACTTTGGCACAGAAAAGGGAACTCGCTCATCATTTCCACAACTACTAAACTCTAAAACTTGAACTGACCGTTAAACGGTAGAGTAACAAACATTTAAATACCTTCAGAATCCCTAGAACTCTCGTGACATCTTCCTTCATCAGCATCTTCCTTAGATCCTTACAATACATCAATCTAAGAGTCCCAATGTAAGTCTCAACATCATCACAATCAGCAATCTCCACTGCATATGGCATTGAAGGAGATCTCGGCTGATTAGAGTTACTCCACCTATCGGACAACTTAGCACTAAAAAACCGACTATTAGCAATCAGTATCTGCCTATGCACATTCATAGAAACACTAATCCCATCCTTAGAACTCAATGTCAACTTTATATCACTCGACGGATCATTAAACTGATTCCCAGGACTACTCGGCGCCGCCAGAATATCCGAAATCCTCTGCAACATCATCGCCTGTTTATCCTGAGGCGAAATCATCGACGATCGATGAACAGATGAGTTTACATTCACGCTACTACTCGACGGGATCTGAGATTTCGGTGGACCGTCAGGCTCGCTAGCCATCATCTCAAACAAAGTCGGACTAGATCGCGTCTTCTCCACCATCGGCGGTGGAGGCGACAAACGGATTCAACAATCCCGCCGTAAGCGCCGAGTTAAACTTTGAAAACCCTGAGTTGACCGAGCCATTACTATTCCCGTTGACAGGACTGTAAGCATACTCTAACCCCATCGCTGCCCTAGCCGGCGAGTAACGTAACCGATCCGGCGACGCCAGTTCCGTATCACACACAGTGAAAGAACTCTCCGGTGAAGATGAAGCAGCGGATTCTACAGCGGAGGAAATGGTGGTTTCGCGGCACTTGCGGCGTTTGAGCTTGAGTTTGATTTGTGGCTGTTGATTTTGAGGATGGAGTTTAAGGTGTGGAGTTGATGAAGTTGGCATAGTAGTGCCGTTTAGTGTAGAGTAGATTGTCGTTTTGGGGTTGGGAAATAGGTGCTAGGGTTTGGGAGGAGCATTGAGTCGTCCGCTTAATTATTGAGAGAGGGATAAGTGGCGGTGAAAACGAGATGAGCAGAGAAGAGAGCGTGTGAGAGAGATGAGTGTGATTTGTTAATGACGTGAAAAATGCAGGTGACTGAGAGTGTTTAGCAGGCTTGTTAATCTTGTGATTAGTCTTAATCATGCTTGAAACGATGTCGTTTATAGTTACTGTAAATGAGTGCTGATATTTTGTTCATATGGGAGGGGACTAGTGGTATGATATCAGATTTGGTTTGGGTTTGTTTTGGATTTCATGAACATATTTTCAGTTTGATCCCAAAATTGGTGCTTTCAACCATCAAAATCAAATCCAAATTTGATCATAATGTTTTTAGTATTTGTTTGGAAATTAGAAAACTTTTTAGTAATATAAAATTGCAAGGGGCATTTTGTTAATTGAATTTACAGATCAATCTTGCTTGCTTTTGGAACTTTGGGTAGCATGTGATGGGATCTGACCATTTTATTTTTTTATTGAATTGGGAAATGCTCACTTGCTTTGCTTGCTTTTCTAGTAATCCATTTGTCCCCGGAGTTGGACAATATACAGTAAATTGGACACAACTTTACGTATATCAATATAGAAGAACTTGATGCCTTGATATATTTTTTAATTAATTATTACGTCACTTAAGGACTGGACAGACCCAAGATTCAAGGTGGAAATGTTTAGAGAAGAGTTTGAACCACCAATCGCTAATTTCAGAAATCGCCAAAACCGGATGGATAACTGTTAGGCCACTATTCCTTATACATATCTTGATCCAATGTTGTAGTACTTTGCAAGTCTCTTATACTCAACAATCATACCAAGATCAACACTTTGACAAACCTTGGAAGAGAAGCACTTGTTTGCAAGGGTTAATGGGTGACATTGTGGGTCAGAATCTATTGATTTCATGTTTATTCGGACCTTTGCTAAACTTAGAAGCATGAATCGGATGCTCACACCAATCATAAAATCCAATATGTAGTGCTACAGATAAATAATGAGTGTTCAGATGTCATCATTAGGCTACCTCAGTTCACATTAACAAGGCCTGTTAACCAATTAAATGGGCCTGGCTCGGCCCATATAATCGAGTAGAAAACATGTTAACTATAAACGATGTCGTTTTTTCATTCATGGAGTATCCCGTGCAACCACTCCAATTCCATATTTGTGAAGCAGTAGGTTTTTATCTTGGAAGCATTATTGACGATAGGCATAGTCATGGATGTATCATTTTATCCCTTTAGGTTAAAATTAATTGATTTTATCGTAGATGTCGTTTAGTACATATGTCACTAGAATTGGCAATTAAATAGGACGCATTGGTTGAGCTTTTAGGTGAAACATCATGCTAGATTAGGACATTAGATACACACGTACACGTCTGGTTTATTTATTATTAATCAAAAGTTTCATGATAGTAAGCTAATATTCAACGATTGTAATTCAGTGCATCAACGACACTTCGATGTAAGTCAATAGGGTTATTGATAAAATGTTAAAATGAGGTCGTTTTAATTAAATTGTCAAGCTTATCTAAACTTGATTAATTTAATAATACTGGAAATACTAGTAATTTAGGGCAGTTGTACGATTAATTAAATTGTCAAGCTTATCTAAAGTTGATTAAGAAAGGAACACTTAATCATATTTTAAAATTTCATCATTAATATTTGTGTGATTAATCATTTACATATGATTTGCGATAACATGGATTCAAATTCTGTTGTTATGTGCTACGAATATCAAAACAACGTTATTTTGACTTTTTTACTATATTTTTACGTAATTTTTTCTAAATACGTCTCAAAATTACGTAATTTTAATTCGTATCAAATAAATTTAGACAACACTAGATTTGAATCCAGATAACACAGCTGCATGAAAGTAATATTTTCTACTAGATATATATTCTCATTATTGTGACTGATTTAAGTATGAATTTATGTGTCTTATACTAGTGCATCATCGAGTAGACTCAAAGCTGTCATTTAGAGTATAAAACTCGAGCTTACTAGAGCTCAAAAATAGTAAGTGTGAAAGTGGTGCAAGCACCAACTTTGAGGACTGATAAATAACGGATCCCAATCTCCACTTTATATCCTGCAAAATCCCTGAAATACGTACACAACCATACTCACCTCAATACCCGGAAAACCTTGGCGACACCATAATCTCCCATTTTTAGACATCCTGTTTTTGTGTTTTACAAGATTCCTCAGGTTCTTTCATTTTTAGTTTAATAATTTCATCTGTAAAATTACCAAAAAATCCTTGATTTAATCATCGGTACATCCTGAGTCACAATGCAACTTTCCGGACACAAATTGAACGTCACTACTAAATTACTGATCGAAAAATTGATCCACAATCCATTCGGCCATTCCCACATCATCTGTCTTCTTTCATTCCATTTTCAAATCAAATTCAACACCTAGAAAATTTACCTCAAAAATAAAATTAAGGATACCATAGACGAGCAAGTTCAATTCGATGGTGCAAGAAATGTATTGGAATTTCGGAAACCTCTTCGAAAATCAAACTAGAAGATAGACATCAATAGTAATATTCAAGATGATATTTGCTATTCAATTCGATGAGAGCTTTTATTACACCTGAGCTTATTTAGTACTCTGCCGGAATCCAAAATCCAAGTAGATTTCCAACACAGAAACCAAACAATTACTAGACAATAAATTCAAGAAGATCATATAAAAAGAGATCAAAGTTAGCAACTTTCAGTAACACTTTAAACATCAATTGATCCATATGCATCTGAACTTATTGTAAACTATAAACTTCCGATAACTCTGCATCGATCAATCTCACCGTGTTACATTTCTACTCAGTAAATATGTACATCGATTTCCAATCCCACATCGGCTAAAGTCCAGTAATCGAAGCATACTCGCCGTACAAATCAGTAATCCCGGAAGCAGCCCAAAACCTTTCATTAAAATCATCCAACAGCTCATCAGGAACAAAAGGCGTCCGACAAAGCGGACATGTCTTTTGGTCACAATCCATCCATCGATCTAAACAACAACGATGGAAAATATGTCGACAGTTTGTTAATCTCCGGATCTCGTTATCAGGTTCGAATTCGGATAAGCAAACAGCGCAGTTTTCAGGTGAGTCGATGGTTAAAGGGAGGTCTGAGAATTTGACGACTGGAGGATCTCACGGAGGAGAGTTGCGGAGACTGATGGATGTGGGGTTGTGGAGATTGTTGCCAGACAATGTCGGGTTCGAGAAAGTCGGAGAGGCCTAAGAAGGTGAAGATGGAGGAGATGAGATTGCGGAGGAGGGTTAGGAGGGTGAGTGTGTGGAGGAGGATTTTTGGGAGGAAGAGTTCGGTGCAGCCGATTGGGAAGCCCATTTTTGGTGGGGGTTTTGTTCTCCGGCGAGGGTTGGAATTGGGTACTGGGAGGTGGGGATTTTATAAGATGAGAGAGTTGGTTTGGGAGGTGATTGGTGTGATATTATTAATTGGAGTTTTTGAATTTTGGATTGAAATTAAAAGTATATTAGTTCCACAAAAAATTATTACTTTCAAATTCATACTCTTGATTTACATATATTAGAACACATCTCAACCATCAATCTTGTATAATGTCGTATAAACCATTTGTATTTAGTGTTATCTAGTAACTCAAAAAGAGACATGTGTTATCTAATTGATGAACTTGTTGATAAAATGAACGATTGAGATGTGCTCTTACGAATATAATTTAAAAATATAAATATACTTGAGCGCTCGCCGTATATATAAATAATAGTGCGACAAAAATTCAACCATATATTTTGATTGATCAACAATTGAAATTGAATTAATTAAATTACGCAGAGAGGTTGAATTTGATTGTTATTTTATTTTTAAATCATTGTATGAATATAATCAATTATTTTTAAACATTTCTACTGTTTACTTTTGAACAATAAAAAATGGTTAGTCAATTATAACGGTCTTTGTTTGTGTATTCTAAATTTTGGAGACTGTGTGAGACATTACAATCAATTGGATTACATGTAAATGAGATTGGAACACGAATGTGTATTGTGGAAGCAATGGATAAATATAAATGCAGATCCGCACGAAGACATTAAATTGAGAAAATGTGATGTGTTATGATTATTGGACGAGAACACTTAGATACTTATCAACTCATAATCTTCATGTCCTAAATAAAACCGGCATCATTTAATGCTGGATAAGAATTTGCATTATTTAATTCTAATCATAATTTCTATATATTCAATCATTTTGTTTATAATAAATTAATTTCGATCGACAAATTAATTAAATCAACCTAAGAAAGTCTGCCAGTCTCACAAACTCAAAAAAACTCACTGTATTTATTGCATTACAATATTATCGTATTTCAAATTCAAAGATGCTTTATTAATTTTTAATACTTTTATGGACTTGGTGTGGAAAGAATATCTCGTATTTGACTTCATAAGTTTAATAAGCTGGTTAATCAAAATGAGTTTATTCCCGGGCCACTCTATACATATAAATACAAAGCTTTAGTTAGTGCATATTAAGAAGTCCTAAGTTTAAACAGCCGAAAGGGTTATCGAATAAGTGAACTATAAATTTGTATTATCTTGCCGCATTTTTTATAAATGCGCTATCGAATCCCCACCTATATGAATAATTGAGAATTCAACTTATTAGTTTTCCCATGCAAGTAAATTATTATTTAGATTAATAATGTATTTAAATATCAATGTAATTTACTCGGTGATTGTCAGTCGTCACATATTTTACGACTGATGAATTAATGGATGAGATGTACGGTTGAAATGCACTGTCAATAACAAAACATGTCACGAGGGTTTCCACAAGCAAGCTTAATGACGCAGCCTTTCATTTGTCCTTTCACATTGCCAAACCAGTTCACCTCCATTGTGCCCTACTCTATCATTTTTTCTCATACAACAATCGGACACACGGGCGACCTTCGACAACTCCAGTCCCTCCGTCACGTCGAGTCTAACTTATTTAAAACAAGCCAATACATTTAAGAATCGCTATCTAATGTACAATTTTTTCTAATTGTACAACTCAATTTTTAATGATTTTATATTTTAAAATAATTGAATATTCAGCTCAATAGACCCATTATTCAGATTTCAAAGTGTACAAGATAACATAGTCACAATCTGGTATGGTGTGACATGGGACACATGATAGTGTTGATTAGGAAGGAGACATGAACAACTGTCGGCAGAAGGAGAGGAGTGGTGGCCTGGGCCCATCTGACCAGCCCAACCCAACAAACATGGATGGTGCGATTTAACATCACCGTGCATCTCTTGGAATCAAGTCTGTACGAGCCAACATTTCCGAGTGGGTTCGGTTCGGCCAATACCTAAATTGATTCGACGTCCAGCAAACCGATGTTGGCCACCTTTTTTGGAATTTCGTAATTTGTCGACTTAAATTAAATACCCTCATAATGATCTTCATTTGGACTGAGTTAGAGAATGATCATTAGTTTTTTCTGATACGGATCGACATCATTTAAATAGTACTCCCTCCGTCCCAATTTGAGTGACCCATTTGAGAACTTTCACGGTTTTTAAGAAAATTGAAAAATGTGAGATAAAAAGTAAGAAAGAGAATGAGTGAGATAAAAAATATGAAAGAGAGTGTAAATATATAGGTAAAAAAGTTTCTATTTTAGGAAATGGGAAGATCATTTTGGGACATCCAAAAAAGGAAATGAGACACTTATAATGGGACGGAGGGAGTAGATTTCTCTTAATTTAACAATCAATAATTCCTACATTTTATAGATCCAATCGTCGAATCAACGCTTTAAATTATTTCCCTCTTTACAAAAATTACCAAATCTAAGCATTCGTTTTTTTACTAGCACGTTGATTATTACAAATCACTCGATTGAATTTTTATCCAAACATAAAATTGGAATCTTGTGAATTCTCTTACTCCCTCTGTTCCATAATGTTTGTCCACTTTCCTTTTTGAGTGTCCCCTAATGTTTGTCCACTTTCATTCGTTCACAATCACAATTTTATCTTTCCTCAAATTCTTTAAATCTTTCATTCTCAACCACATATTTTACACTCATTACTATCTTAAATACTGTGAAATATATGTTTTGGGACAAACTTAAGGAGACGGAGAAGGGAGTAGTATATTATTGCACGCTCTTGTCCAGCAGTCTAGGGGCACGTGGGTCCATGTTTTAATTTCACCTCACGTGCTCTCATTTTTAACGGTCTATAATCACTTGGTTCAGTAAGATGGATATGAACCAAAACTATTACTGGTCTGACCGAATGGGCCACACTATTGACTATCCGTCAGCTGTCATTATCTTTCACATGACTACAAGAATAAATATCACTAATTACTAAATGAAGTACAATTTTTTAACACTAGTAAATAAATATCAAATTTAAGTAAATTATTTCATACTCCCTCCGTCCCATTTTGAGTGTCTCATTTGAGAACTTTCACGGTTTTTAAGAAAATTGAAAAATGTGAGATAAAAAGTAAGAAAGAGAATAAGTGGGATAATAAGTATGAAAGAGAGTGTAAATGTAGAGGCAAAAAAATTTCTATTTTAGGAAATGAGAAGATCATTTTTGGATATCAAAAAAGGAAATGAGACATTCATAATGGGACAGAGGGAGTATCATTGTATAGAATAATATCTAACTTGATATTTGCATTGATTTTAAAAAATCAAGTCCTTTACCACCTGTCATTTGTTGTTTTTATTACTTAAATAATAATTAGTATTGTAATGAACACGGCGTTGTACGGTGCTCAGATCCAAAAACAAACATAATTTAAAAAATTAATTAGTTGATTAATCAACATCTTTAATGCGTAAAAGTACTACTTAAGCAGAAGTTGTCTACATGATCACCACTAGCATCCACAACACAAACATTAAACGTACCTCTTTCCAGCTTTGCTCGTCAGCAAATGTCTTCACACATGGTTCTTTGTGATCAGCAGAGTGCCTTTTATTACATGTAACTGAGTCACAATAGTGTGATCAAGAAGTAGATTAGTATCAACTTGGGTTGAAACAGCATGTGATTGCAATTAAACTTAATTAAGCTGGCATTATGTGAAACCCTAACTTGGTGTATGTAGTAAGCAGTGTTTGAGACCCTCACATGTTATGGCCCCAGTCCTAGCTGGGGTTACGCTTTGAAGACCATTTTCTGTCTTTTGTCATTAGGATGTCGTTCTGATCAATTAGTTCGTGAGATGGAAGTGTTTGTTTGTCTCTTGCTGTATTCGAGATAATTGGGTCCCTATTAATCCCATTTGTATCTTAGATCAGTTGAAGATTCTCCATTAGAAAATATGTCGATTGAAGTATAGACCAACAAAGACCCATTGAGAAAATTCACCAAACATGTCATGAAATACTGCTCTTATGTAACCGTGTGTAGCAAGAAAGGGACAATTAGGGCTGCTTATTCATGCCATTAAAGTTAAAATGTCCAAGAGATTACAGCTGTATGTGCTTGACTGCTTGTTGCACTCTGATGAGTGATGGCTGATTGGATTAAAGTATTACTCAAAACTTTCCTATGCATAATTAATGTCTGTTTAACAGTTTGGTCGAGGGTTTTCCAGTAGTGTAATGCTGTGTTTTACTAGGGCAAAATTCCAAGCTTGCAGCTTTTCCAGTTGTGCAGAAGGCTTGTGTTCCATTATACACGTGCAAAGTTTTGTGCTCCCACGTTTTCACTACTAAAACTAGACTTTCAATGGTGTCGTTTATGTTAATTGTTGTTTACTTGTTTGTACGTATCAATCGGCCCAATTAATCCACTTTCACTCACGGCCCAATTAACATCGACGAGGACCGGGCCCATTTTTCATTGATCACTGATCAGTATCTGTTGTTGAACGTTAAAACTTAAAACCTGTCCTACACGTCACCAGACACTTGCGAAAATGGGCTAATCCGATGGCCCAATAATGAACGGCCTTGCAATTCGCCTGCTCTCTAATCACGACACCTGTCGTTGTGAATGTGGAACTGATCACAAAGGGTTCGTGACTCATGAGAATTGAGTGGATTTACTGCTCCGTTTGATTACATAGAAAAATGAGTGGAAAGAAAAATTTAAAGAAAAATACTTGAGTATGTTTGGTTGAAATAAGAAAAATAAAAAAATAACAAAGAAAATAATATAAATTTTTCCTCTCAATTTTCTTATGAAAAATTAATTTACTTTTCATTTTCTTTTAAATTTTCTTTCCACTACTTTTTCTCACATCCAAACAGAAGATACATGTCCAAGTGGTTCGCTGTTCGCACATACATCAGTTGCTTACATGTCCAAGATTGTTTTGATAGAATGGAGGGTTCCCTTTGTGCGTCTCCTCCAAAATGCGACGCAGATGACGGATCAAGCTCAAGTCGCAGATTATTGGGGAGCCCAGCTGGTAAAAACAACTCTCAGGTAAATAACACTCAGGTACATGCATACTTGCAGTTATTTGCCTGTCGGGGCGTCATGGGCTTATGGCATCAAGAATGCAGTATAAAAGATGCCGGCTGAGGTTATTGCCAGATCTGGATATGTGACAAATAGGGCGTAGTTGAACAACTTAGAATTAGGTTACCTCCCACATGAAAAAGAAACCTGGAAGTTTCAATACCAAAATAATTACATAGCATAGCTATCACCCTCTTCTTTGGATTCCTTTTAGATTCTCTTCCTACTAAGCTAAGCTATTTTTTAACTTAATCCCTAACTAACCAAGTACACCATATCCATATTACACACCAGTCCCTTTTTTATACCTTAGATTGATTATGTGAACTTTTTTATCTGCTAGCTAGCACAAAACTAACATCATTGTCGATATTTTTTATTTATACACACTATTTTACAATAAATCTCAAGGTGGTCTCAAAAGGTGTGGTTGAGTGAGTGGGCATGAGGACAAGACAGACCAGGTCCTGAGTTTGAATTCCTGCTGAACACTTTAAAGGTGAAATTCATTAATTCGATCGAGTCTGTTACGCTTTGAGGGTGTAGCAATGCGCACTCGAAGAACAACGTTTGGAATTCTCATTCCAAAATAAAATATAAAATAAATAAATCTCAAAGTGCAATAAGAGTGATAATAAAACAAATAAATTGCACCTTTTCCTTTTTGTAAACTTTTGTGTGTGTGAATGTTTGAAAGATAGCGTGTTATATTTGAGTTGGGAAAGATCTGATATCTGATTTCATAAAAACAAATAAATTATTATCAATGGAAAGTCACCAACTCTTTTGAAATGGACATGCAGTATGAAACCAATACAATTGGAAACCTCTAAGCACTCCACTAATACCATATGGTAAGGCATTATTCCAATATATATTTATTTTTGTAACCTAATGCGATAATTACAAATAAAAATGTTAATACAAGTGAATTGGGACTATTACACTCAAATCAATTCCACACTGTTTTGCAACTTTATTTAATACTTTAGATGTCCTTTTAATGCAGTGATTCACATAGTAAACTAATCCAAATTCAAAGCTCAATCCTTCTTTTTTTCTAGTTCCATATTCATACAGCTACGTGAATCAGCTACTGCTAAACATAGGAGTAAAATTTGATTAGGATTGATAATAATGTTTTAAGAAGCAGAGTGATGGGTGCAACAGATTTAGATTTGGATGAGATATGTGTACATCCCCACGCACAGAATTTACATAAAATTTTATTGAAAAAGAAATGATGGGAGGGCACACGTGCACACTGTTTTTTCTATAAAAAGTTTTAAATAACGTCATCGGAAAAACCAAACTAATAATATCATTATCATCTCATAACAGGGAACAGCTAGGCAATGCAGCTTTCCCGCAAATACCCAAAATGCCCTTTATCCCCTCCAAACTCACATGTATATTTTCGCAATATATTACAAATAAATTTTATAATATCGAAAAAAATAGAAAAATTCTAAATATTAAAATATTAAAAATTAATTATTAGTTTCAAAATTCAATATTGACGTGCCTCATTAAAAAGTAAAAAATAATTTACACAAAATGGTTAAATGAAAAATAATTAGAGGTGGGCAAAATGGTAATTGTGGAACACACGCGCATGTGCATTTCCGAAAAGTCTTCTCATCTGCTACGCATACTAAATTCAACTCGCTTGCTCCGTCTCCATTTGACTCCTCATCAATTGCCTCCTATCCCCATAATCCATCTCTCCAACTCGGTTTCGATCCATCTTTCGATTCCATAACCAAAAGGGTTCGTCTTGTTGTCGTCGAAGAGCAGAACAGAACAGAACATGAGGGGTGTCAACGGAGGTTCTAGAGCCGTGAACAGCACTCTGAATGCTGCCGCCACCGCCATAATCTCCGCTGATAATCGCGTCCAGCACTCCACTGTACGTTTAACTGGTTTACATCCTTCCGCTCCTGATTCAAGCTTCCGTGTTTCATTTGGATTCGTTTTGTTAATTTCACTGTTCTTCACCTAATTTTTGTTTTTTATTTTGGATTTAGGGTTTTTCAATTTTGCTTCAATGATTGTTTATGGAGTCATGATTGGGTTGCTGGGTCTGATTTATAATTTTGTGGGTTTTACCTCGTTGAATGTTTGTTTAAATTTAGGGTTTATGTTTGTTGGAATTTGTACTAGGTTGTCCTTTCCTATTAACTGTTTTCCAGATAACAGAAATTTCAGTTTTTCAGACATGCTTAGTTATGCTTAGATTCCTGTTTCAGCGGTACCTGTCTGTCCAGATCTGTTGACTGATTATAAACAGTTGTCTGTTGCTGTGAATGAGTTTCAGTGAATTTGATGTACATAATTCGTTGGACGGAAGTTGGGATGATTTCTAAGTAAAATTGTTGAAATTTACTTGTGACGAAGTGTTTTTGACGTTTGTTTGTGACTTGCAGAAGAGGAAAGGCAGCAGCTTTTGGAGCATGTATTGGTGTTTCGGATCTCACAAGAACAATAAGAGAATTGGGCATGCGCTTTCTAGTTCTGAATCGGACCGTTCTGATCAAGCTGTTGCATCAGCAACAGAGAATTCTTATTCTGAGGGAAGGCTTGTGGTTATGCCATTTGTTGCGCCTCCTTCGTCTCCAGCTTCATTTTACCCTTCGGAGCCGCCTTCTACAGTTCAGTCTCCGGTCAATATGTTTTCGATCTCTTCTGGAATGTTCTCGCCAAGTGGTCCGACCAATATATTTGCTATTGGTCCTTATGCTAATGAGCCTCAGCTCGTGTCACCTCCGGTGTTTTCTAACTTCACGACTGAGCCATCAACTGCTCCTGTGACTCCTCCGCCCGAGTACATTCATTTGACGACGCCTTCATCACCTGAGGTGCCATTTGCACGACTTCTAGACCCAACTAATAACAGCAGTGAAGTCAGCCAGGCATATGCGCTGTCTCAGTATGAGTTCCAAGGATACCAGTACTACCCAGGAAGCCCAGTCGGCCAGCTCATATCTCCAAGGTCAGGATTCTCTAGTAACGGCACATCGTCTCCGTTTCTTGACTTCGAGCATGCTGGTGGTTCTCAGTCCCTTCAGTTTCCCCCCACTGGCAGGCCTAAATTTTTGAGCGTTGATAAAAAACATACCCAAGACTGGGGATCAAGATATGGGTCTGGTTCCATGACTCCTGATTCAATAGGCCTTGTAAAGGCTAATCAAGATTGGGGATCAAGACTCGGGTCAGGTTCTCTCACTCCAGCTTCTGCTGGACACAGAACGCCTACTCGGGGATCGAGAATTAGCTCCGGTTCTTTGACACCCGATACTGCCAGCCGTAAATCTCGCGAGAGCTGTATTCAGGATTTACAAGACTACATAAGATCCCACTCTCAAAACATCAGCAAGTCTACTCAAAGAGTTGAATCGGTCGAAGGACATGTTCCTATTCCTATTGCTGGGCCATCATATTCATGCAATGATAGCAGAAATACTGAGCCCATTGCTGATCATAGAGTCTCCTTCGAGCTTTCCGCAATGGATGTGCTCAACTACGTTGAAAAGAAACAAGCTGCCTGGACGCCTTCCCCAATCCCAGAGACATCCAACACAAAGGATAACTCAAACCTCAGCATTACCCCAGCTGAAGAATCAGTGACCTCCTCCCAGCGGCAATCCATATCATCCGTCTTAGGCTCAGGCAATGAGTTCAACTTTGATAACTCCGTGAACAACAGCTCAAGACGCTCTGACAAGCTCAATATTCGTTCCGACTGGTGGGCAAATGAGAAGATCGTAGTCGAAGAAGGCGAGCCTAGCAAAGGCTGGCCTTTCTTCTCAGCTACCCTTCAAAGTAACTGACTCGTAATATCTCCAAATCTTATTCCAAGCTGATGAAACAGACACATAGTTACAGAGACAGTTACAGTTATTACCGTTACTGCCATGAATTGACATAGTCAGAGTGAAGTCAACCTTTTAGCTAGTGTAAGCCATGTCTGTGTAGTTCCAGGAAGTTTCTTGTTCAGTATCTTCTATGCAATTTCATATGTAACATACTAAGATGTAATCAAATCCAAATTCCAATCCATTCAAGCTTTTAGACATTCAACAATGTGCTGCGCTTGATTAACTATTGCACGTGTGAGTCGTGTCTATATCTAGAAGAGCTTGTCACTTTCTCAATTTCAATTTATCTGTATTTGCCAACCTTACATGATTATGAACTTTGCTCGATGGACTCATACGTGTCACGGTTTGGTAGTTGTTGACCGGTGATACAGCTCATTGTGCTTCTAGAAGCATTAAAGTTGGTCCGATTAATATTATTTTGATCTAAATAAGATTCCGGACACAACACAAAATCACGATCAAAATCTTAAAATTTACTAATAAATCAAACACGACAAATTTGAAGTGGAAAAAATCAAACTAATAGTCCACCAACACAAACTTCTAAGAAAATCATTTTCTCCCAAAAAATGATTAATTATTTAAATATATAATAAATATATCATAAACACCATCTTCTTCAAACATTACCAGCTTTGACTTTTCAACGAAGCCTCTCTTCTATAAAATCATGAAACAGTTCACATTTCACCAAAGATGCCATTTTTCATAGACACAATGACACAGCAGCGACACCTCAATCCCTCCAAACCCAAATCCGACACCAACGTCGTCACAATCGACGTCGGCGGTCGTCTGTTCCAAACTACTAAACAGACCCTCTCTCTCGCTGGTTCCAAATCGATTCTCACCACCGCATTTACCGACTCCGAACCTGATTTCATTCCGTTCATCGACCGAGATCCTGACCTGTTTTCAATCCTCTTAACCCTTTTACGAACTGGAAATTTACCGTCAAGAGCGAAGAATTTCGATGTACAGGATTTGATTTCGGAGGCTAGATTTTACAGCATCGAAACCCTAATCATCAATTCGATGTCTAACCCTTGTCAATTTGAACCATTTAATTTGGAAAAATCGATGCTTTTGCCGCTCAACGGACGCGACTCGCCTTCGTCGCTTTCAGTCACTCCCTATGGGTCCGTCCACGTCGCCCACGGTAGCAAGATCACAACTTTCCAATGGTCGTTGCAGAAAAAGACGACGATTTTGACTCAATTTTCCGCGGTCGATTCGTTGCACGCGTTGTCGCCTTCTGTAGCTGCTGCTGGGGCGACTGACTTCTCCGGGTTGCAAATAATTGATTTGCAAAAGGGGTTCGTGAAAGAGACATTGAATTGGGAGAATGTGACGAAATCTAGTTCGACGGTTCAAGCGATTGGAGCATCGCCTGAGTATTTATTTACTAGTTTTGAATCAGGTAGGAGAAATTCAAACTCGATTATGATTTATGATATCAACACTTTGAGACCTGTTTCGGAGATTGCTCATTGTGAGATTTATGGAGCTGAGATTGATTCAGCTATTCCAGCAACTAAGCTGAATTGGATAAGTAGTTATAATCTGTTAATGGCGTCCGGATCACACTCAGGACCATCGGGAGTTTCTGGTAATATCAAGTTGTGGGATATTAGGTCGGGGAGTGTGGCGTGGGAGTTGAAGGAGAAAGTTGATTGCTTTTCGGATATAACTGTTTCAGATAGTATGTCTTCTGTGTTTAAGGTTGGTGTGAACTCTGGTGAAGTGTTTGTAGCCGATTTGCGGCATTTGGGAGGCGTGAATCCATGGGTGTGTATTGGTGATAAGAGGAGGATGGCAGGTGGGAGAAAGGAAGGCGTTGGATGTAAGATTGAGAGTCATGGGAATAATGTGTTTTGTAGTAAAGGTGCGAATTTGGAGATGTGGTCTGAAGTGATGATTGGAACGTCAATGAGTCATGAGGATGGGTTGGAGGATAGAGTGTTTAGGAGTAATTTGATGGGTAGGGCGAAGGATTTGGAAGGGTCTAAGGTGACGAATATTGGGTTTGGTGGGAATAAGATGTTTGTTACTAGGAAGGGTGAGCAGTTTGTGGAGGTTTGGCAGAGTTCGGGTAGAAAATTCTGATGAACTTTAAGCAAGTCTTGTTTAGCTGCGTGGTGCTGAATGTATGGTGTGCTTACATGTTTAGAGATTCATTTGTAAAGAAGTGTATCATATGATAAGTTCAACAGTTTGATAAATGTACTACTTACTCCTTGCGAAATGGTTCTTTTTCTTGATTTCGTGATGATAGCCTTGTGTTGTCTGGTATCATTTCCTACAAAAGACTTGAGAGAGCCGCCACAGGAAAAGCCGAGAAAGGACTGAAGTGTAAGTTAAGCAAATGCTTTTCACATACACAACTTCTGCCTGAATTCATGCTCTTTTTTCTGGTTATCCTCTCCAGAATAAAATATGGGATATAGGAGATTCAGTGCTCCTATATCCAACACACCAAGCCTACTCTTGATCTAACTTCACGGACAATGAGCTATGTTTATTGATATAATATGATCCGCATAATTGTCGTTATGTCGTATCCACTCTGCCACAAATGTTGGCTAGGGACTCTAACATCCAGTAAAGGAATTCCGTGAACAGTTGAGAAAGTGTGACGACATTTCTATTGTTTATATACTCATAACTTTTAAAGGCATCACGTCCTGCACAAGAACAAGGATTCTGTGAAGGACCAGTGACAGGGGGAAAAAACTGGCAACACTGCAGCACAGAGAATATGGCACGTTACACACATGACTTTACAACTCCGAATATGTATAGACATGCAGTAAAACACTGCAACCAATCGTATAGATAGATAATGTGTTGGGTGAGTGTTTCCTAGACCTCCTCATAGGTCATGGTTTCTGCTCTTTAGGATATTGTATTTGCAGAGAGGGCAGGTGGCATTGATGAAGAGCCATTTGTCGACACACGTGCAGTGAAAATGGTGGCCACAAGGGAGTTCACGCAGCTCAACACCATCCTCGTAAGAAGAGATGCATATGCAGCACTCCTGGAAAATGGCAAATTTTAAAACAGAAGTTTAGGATCAAGGGCGCAAACAAGTGACGATAAGAAGTGGATTCATTCAAAACTGAAATCAATAATAGATTCTGAAAAGAACATACAGCATCCTCTTCGGACAAAACGTGCTCATTGGGTGTGTCAGTGTTGCATTCGGTCATGATTCCTCCAGAAGAACCCTGGATTTCACCACTGTTTTTCTCGACATCGCCAATCTGACGAAATTTGTATTTCGTTAGCTGTTCAACGTCTTCCTTTGAGGCTCCTTCCTGCTTTAGAATAACAATTATCAGAAAAAATCAGGCATCCTGAAAGAGAACGACCACATGGTAAATGACATCCATTTTGATGCTACCGGAATAAATTCAGGTGTCAAATAAATACTTACCATCCTGTTCACAGAGCATTATGGTATATCCTTACTATAGAAAACATAAATTCAAGAAAGTGGCCAAAAACAGTGGGCTACGGGTCAACAAACAACTCAGAAGTCAGTCTTACATATGTTACAAACTTAAAGTTCGCATCCCGTGAGAAACATATTCTAGAGCCCATCGGGAAACACAATTTACCCTGAATTGCTCATCCTAAGGTGTTAAAGAAAACTATGACCTAATGTAATCTCAAAGTCGCAGACAAGATGTACCTAACTACCATGCATACAGTATTCGGAGTATCAACTGCAAATAGCCTTTATTGTGTGTCGGGAGATTAAGGGATAGAAATTATACGGAGTAATCAGGGGAAACTAATTTATATATGTAAGCTGTAGAATATATAATGCGCCTGGCTTACCAAGGAAACAGAGAATATAATAAGGAAAACTTAACAGTTTTCATACTATTTTGAATGCACTAAAAACCTATATTTAACTATACTTAACAGCATAACAAAACATTAATTTTGAATTTCCTCCAAATATTGATTCCATCAGTCAGAAATTTCGATTAACAAACAAATTTCCCTCGTAAAGGAGAACACTGACTGAAAAAAGAAAATGATAATGTGTATAAGAAAACATGAAATCAAAATTCCAAAGTGGGGTGCGTAAGACAAAATACACATCACAAACTCAAGAAGCAGGGAGAGTTTGCTGCTCAATCAAGTTTCTACAAAATACTGTTAAAAGACAAATGCAGCACGCTGTATACAGAGACATAATGAACCAAACTGACTATGATGTGGTAACTGACATGCACATGACTTAGGATTCCAATTTCAGTATACCAGCACTATGAAGCCTATAACATCACGAAAGGGGCAGCTGCAATGTTCTATAACTTAAACAAGCCTCTGACATTGTGAAACCGAACGTAACTTATTTATGTCAACCGCAATGAATACATGACACACAAACTGAAAAAATGTCAGCATGAAGTCCAGTGCAGGTAACTACCTGGTCAGCAACAGCGTATAATATAGCAATGATGCATGGGAGACAGCAGCAAACAGCGATTCCAATCACACACGCCAAGGCAACACAGAAAACCACAAAGAACACATCAAATGCAAGGAAGACAATACAAAGCCTGCATGAGAAAGAAAAACAAATAAATAAGTTCAAACACTGGTTCACGTATGTATTATAACACAGGAAAATTCAAACAAACCAGTAAAGCTGTGGGGAGTCAGTAGCCAAAGCTTGACCACCAGCTGATACCCAGTAGAATCCAATGATCCACCAAATAAAGGAGAACATGGTATTAGCAGATTCCAAATGCTTCGCAACACTGCAAAAAAGGTTAACGAAATGATAATGTTACATTTGCTGCTAAGGTACTTTCAAAGTAACACATTAATCAACTGTTTGCTAAATCAACTAATAAGTAAATAGCAAAACTTAAACTACGTCACAGAAACTAATTAACTTCGATCACCAAGCATGATGTATACGGTATACCTGTTGCCCTCCTCCTCAAGCTGAGGCAAAGCAACATACCGTGATCCAGTCTCCCCTCCGATGCTAGATCCAGCGCTCTCCCCACTACTCCCTCGAGCCAAACCTTCCTCCACCAAATTCACCTGCCCCCTACTCCTCACCCTCCTCCTGAACTCAACCACCACACAACCCATATGCAGCAGACACTGGCCAGCATATCCCAAAATCCAAAGCCTCAGCGGCACACTAGGCGTCTCATTCCTACTCAAAACCAACACAGAAGCAGCAACCGCAATAAATGCAAAATTCCAAATCATATCCAACACCACCACCGGCTTCGAATACGCCCAATCGCTCTGTCTCTCCTCCAGTTGCTCAGCCGCCGTCTCCCTCACCTGCATCGAAGGCTCCCTCATCATTCTCCGGTTGCTCGCCCGACGTAAGAATCTAGCCGCCTCCCGCAAACTCGGCCTCCGCAGAGACTGGCGACTCTCATCCCGAGGCGATGAATTCGAGCTCGATAGCAACGGCGTAGAGTCAATGATGTCCTCCGATGATGGATTCGAATCCTCGTTCCCAGTCGCCATAATTTTCGACTACGATCCTCAATTCCACAAAACCCTAACGAACGATAAAATGTAAAAAAACGAAGCAAATCGAATTCGATGAATCAGGAATTGATCAAATTTGGCAGCCAGAACAACACGAAAACGCAAGACTGGGTGCGTCGCCGGATTTGGTCTCGCGGGTGATGATTGATTCGTTCTTGTTTGCGAGGTGAATGGCAAGTGTGTCGACGTTTCTTGAAATCGACGGCTGAAATTTACTGTACGGATTAAATGGACGGTTGGGATTTACTAGACCGTGTTCGTATCGAGATTATGCTCGATGATTGAGGTGCCGACATGGCGTTGACCGTGACTCCCGTGAAGTATTTAAATTACATTTCGCCCCTTGAAGTATCGGTAAATTACATTTTGGTCCTCTAACTATTCAGTTTTTTGTACAAACCCTCATGTTCTTTGTCTCTTGGATGAACGCAAGCCATCAAATCATTTACGCTGAAGTGCAGCTCTAAAACTACTAAGAATTTTGATGAAAACGCTAAATAAAATCCACCAAAAATATGAGACACTTTAAAGACAGAATTTAATCCTCGACCCCAAAAAACATTTAATTCTCTAACGAACACGAAATTCTAAATCCCAAAGCAATCAACTAAAGTTGACTTGATAGAATTTTAGGATATGCAGATTGCTTCACAATTACCGTTCAGGGATATTTTCGTCATTTAACACGCATCTTCATCTTGGCCGCAGCTTCAGGCCGAGTGGAATCAGTAACTGTAAAATCCGATCATCCGATTCATCTCAATCCTCAGAAACCCATCCCCAGATTTTTCAAATCCCATTCCAAATAATCTTCAAGCACATTCTATCTATTCAATCTGACACGGACCCACTTCGATTTAAACTCGAATCTGAGTAACAACTGTCAAGATCGAACCGTTTCAGATAAAGATCGAAACTTTCTGCTAAAGGTGGGAGCTTTGTTGAGTAAGAATGTCGAGGGAGGATCTGGAGAGAGGCAGAGCGAAGCCGAGTCATTATAATAACAGCCACGTTGAGCAATCGGAGCGTGAGTGGAGGTCGTGGTTGGTGCCGTTGATTGTGATTGCTAACGTTGCAATGTTTATAAGTGTGATGTATGCTAACAATTGTCCTAAGAACATTGATGGGTTTGGTCAGAAATGTGTGGCTGGGTTTCTTGGAAGGTTTTCGTTTCAACCGCTTGGAGAGAATCCGCTCTTTGGCCCTTCTGCTTCTGTGTAAGTGCTTAGCCTTCCTTTTGTTCAGTTTTAGAGTTTGCTTTTTTTGCTTCATGTGCTTCAATGCTTGTGCGAATGTCAAAGGTTTATGATTTTGAAAAGAAGCTTAGATCCATCTTTGAACATTGTGTGCTTACTGTTGAATTTTTGGTTTAACTGACTAGTGTTTATTTATTTGTTGATCAATTGTTTGGTTACGCAAGCAATGCTTTGGCTTTCAGTTGATGTGTCTTTTGTTAGACATCTGATTGTTCATATTGTGGTATGCATTTATCTATATGCTTGTTGAAAATGGGTGCTTTTGGATTCAGGAATTCTCTTTGATTAATGTGTGCTGTTTTACTTATATGAGCAGATTATTGAAAATGGGTGCTCTTCAATGGGAAAAAGCTGTGCACGGACATCAGCAGTGGAGGCTTGTTAGTTGTATGTGGTTGCATGCTGGTCTAGTTCACTTGGTTGTGAATATGATTAGCTTGGTTTTCATTGGGATTCGACTCGAGCAGCAGTTTGGATTTTGTAAGATGCTCTACTGAACTCTGTCAAAATATTTTAAAATTATGCTGTGGAGTATTGCAAATAATAGCATTATTGCCTTGAGAAGTTTGCAAATACTAGTTTTTGTTATATCGACCTGAAAAAATTGAGCAATACTATTCCATTTGAAGTCTCAGTTATACTTTGATGAAACTGACAATTTTGCTACAAAGGTGCTAATGGTTTTTGCTCTTTATTGCACAGTGCGTGTGGGAACAATCTACCTTTTGTCTGGATTTGGAGGGAGTGTTTTGTCATTGCTTTTCATCCGGGATAACATCTCAGTTGGCGCATCTGGTGCACTTTTTGGACTCCTTGGAGCCATGTTATCGGAGCTGCTCACTAACTGGTCCATATATTCGAACAGGGTATGCACCAGTCTCTTTTTTCCTCTGTCAACTTATTAGCTCTTTTGAGCTGAAGTTGTTTTCCTCTTTCATACAGGCTGCTGCTTTGTTCACCCTTATTATTGTTATTGCTATCAACTTAGCAGTTGGACTCCTCCCACACGTTGACAATTTCGCACACATTGGAGGTTTTCTTACAGGATTCTTTCTCGGATTTATCCTCCTACTGCGTCCTCAGTTTGGATGGGCTGAGAGCTTGCTTCGGCCAGCTGGAACTCGTGTCTTATCGAAGCACAAGGCTTATCAATATGTATACTTTGTCATTGCTCTCATCCTCATCGTTGCTGGGTAAGTACATTCATTGGCACTCAAACCACTTTCCATTTCATTCGCACTTTAAGGCTTAATACATCATGTTTAAATTAACTTGACTTCCCTGGTTTCTGTAGATTTTCTGTGGGACTGCTGATGCTGTTCAAAGGAGAAAATGGGCACGATCACTGTGGCTGGTGCCATTACCTGAGTTGCGTGCCTACATCAAGATGGTCCTGCTGAACCTGTCAGATATATTTGTACCAAGTAATTCACATCTTTTTCTCAACTTAATATAAATTCGGTAACTCTTAGTCCATGCTTGTTTGGTTTATTTCATGACTTCGGCAATACTTGCAACCTATGCTAGTGTATAGTTTTTCCTGTCTTGCCTAATGTGGTCTTTGACATGTTAGATACCTCAAACACATTAAATATGTCAGGGGACTGCACAAAATCATATGAAAAATTTCCTAGTTTGAGTAGTCAGAGGAAACTGAACATATTCTACTTGTGAAAGACCATTCTACAGAAGGGGTTATTCATGTCTCAAGATTAAAACATGTTGGTTATTCTACAGAGAGGTCTATAACTGTTTACGGACACCAGAGCCATACAAAAGGATACTGAAGCTGCATTGCTCATCCACTGACTTCAAGCTTCTGCAAGCAAATCAACAAGGAAAAGAAAAAGGATGAACTTGGTCGTCTCCTCCTCCGGCGGATACTACCATTTTCTTACGAAAAGCTGACTCTACTTTGTTATTGAGGGTCTGGAATTTGGATGATCACAAAGTATAGCAGAGTATCAGAATTTGTTTGATATTTTGTAGCAAATTGAATGAAGAAGACATTTTTATCATTTCACAATTGGCCCATCTTTACTAGGCTGAGTTTGCAAATGAATCCCATAACGACATATTTACACAAAAACCGTCCACGTTCTTTTTATTGCAATACGAAGCTAACATTTCAAACACAATCAAAACTCAAAAGACCCGCAACGAATCTTGCACGTGCGACTACAGATGTCTCCACGCGCATACGCATAGAGCTAGACACACGCGCATACGCATAGAGCTAGACACACGCGCAAATTAACATATTATGAAAAGGTCAACGAGCAGTCACTGGCAAGTCCAAGTTTCTAAAGCGGCGACAGATTTGCACTAACTTTGCCAGCTTAGGTTAACCTCCTCTTTATCAAATCAAAACATGCCACATAACATTTATGACAAACGTGGCGATCTTTGATTGGTTATATTGTGATATGAAATGCGAAGCACTGAATTGAAATATGAGATTGAAAAACATAAGATTTGAAAAGAGAAGCATCATGAGAGGCTTCATATTCACCTGCCCCAAAGCCTCTGAGCCATCTCTGCCAGATACCACCTTGAGATCTTCACTATCTTCACCACATGTAATTCCCAGAACCTTCCTTTCCAATCTCATCACTCATCTCACTCTCTCACTCACTCTCTTTAAAGCAGTTGATGCTTCACTCCTGCTTTTCATCTCCTCATTTATTGATCACCTTGTGCATGTCTTCTTAATCTAGACACTGTCCCACCCGCTAGCTTGTTCTGCTTCTGCTCTGCCCCACTGCTCTGTTTTTCTTTGAAGTATCTCTGCATTCTCCACCCACACACTGTTCTGTTTCTCAATACATTCGAATTGCAAATGGCTTCTTTCAACCGACCAGAATCCAAACAATGTCGACCCGCATTGCTGAAAGACTACCTCGTTGACGATATGAGCTCTTGCTCCTCCAACGGATTCAAATCCTACCCTCGCAGTCAGTGCTGCACAACTGTCCGTTTCCTCCTCGATAAAGATCTCAAACTCAAACCCTCCACCTCCCCAAAACCAACTCGTTTACATCCACGGTCGCAGGTGCAGACGCCTGCATCTTCCAAGACCTCAGTTTTTCAGAAAGCGTCAGAGGCGGTTCTAAATGCTGTGAAGCTGTTGTCAATTCACAACCGGAGTAGTCTCAAAAGTGGGTTTCTCTCTAGGAGTTTCTCTAGAAAGGTTTTCAAGCGGACATTCTGGAAGAAGAAAAATGTGGACTGGCAGATACAAAACAGCGAGATCCATCGTTGGAAAACTTTCCATAACCTAATCTCTACATTTCCTGAAACGCCACCGTATTGCATCCCTATTACCACTACCACCACACCTAAACCTACCATCACCACACCCACTACAATTACCATTACACCCTCCTCCACCACGGCGACAACCACCACTGATTCAAAAGACAGCAGCAGCTGGTCTGAAAACGAGTTCACGTCAGAAGTCAGATCCAGTGGATCTTCTTCAGCTGACAAGGTACTGACAACCTTCATTAATTTAATCTATTTGCTCTAAGCTTGTCTGCTCTGTTTCAGATGTAATTAAAATCCGCTAACGCCACACTCACTCCTACTCCCTCCACTAAAAACTGCGTATTTAAACTGTTTTCTGACAGTTATAAATTAGTTAAAGAGTTAAAGATTTTGCTACTGTCAATCTGTGGGTTGAGCACTCAGCCGTGTTTAGTGAAGTGGCCTTGGGGGTAAAATAGGGATTAAAATTTACTGCCACGCGTGAAGTACAGATTAGTTAACATTATAAGTACGTAGAGAGTTAGAAAAGCCTATATATGCGCCACGTGTTGTCTTATGTTCACGTGATCCACGTCGTTTAGATTAATGCTCCATATCTAAAATCAGTAATTAATTAACATCTGATTTTGAGATTATTATCAGTACTATATTTGTATTTATTTATTTCTTTTTATTTTCAAAGTTGTATGATTAAATACTTGTTCATTTACGATTAAAACTTCCATACATGAATTTTGAAACCATATTTTGCGGTTTGTCGGAGGTTTGGATTTGAAGTTATTTGCAGGACATTATGGTAGTTGTTAATGCTCCAATAATCAAGTTGTTTTATGTTATGGGTCACACTCTTTAAAATGTAGGGTGGCTTTTATTTATTTTTTATATTTTTAAGTTTAAGTTGGGTCTAAATAAAACTGAATAGTTGAATTAAAAAAATGTGTTGATGACATCTTCAGATTAAAATATTGGTTTTATTTAAAGTATGGATGTGGACTCCTGTCCATTTCCATGTTTTACTTGTTTATTTTATTCCAGCATGAATTTAAGATTCTTCAAAATTAACTGTAATTCATGTTTGATAATATATATCTTAATTTGATTCGAATTGTATAAATACGAAGGGTATATTTTATGTGGATCTATCTATTTTGGTGGATCCATGAAACGCATTTTGCATCTGTTGATTGCATTTCATTAATAACTGAGATTGCACCACGTCGTTGCATTTGTCATGTGAATGTCACGTGCAAAATATGTATAATCAACGGATACAAAGTGAGGTACATGGATCCATCAAAACAGATGAATTCATATGAGTAAATCTATAGATATGGATGCCTTAATTATTCAAAGAATTTTATCTTGATAATCAAATCTGTATCAATTAATTTACTATAACATTTTTGATATTCTTGAGCTAATAACCTTCATGTATTCCCATCAGGAGAAGGATTGGGTGGCAAGACATGAAAAGGAGCAGTTCAGTCCGGTGTCGGTGTTGGAAAGTCCATTCGACGGCGAAGATGGCGATGATGCCAGTTCTACAGAACATGATTCCAAGCTCGTCCATAGCAAAGGTAATTGGCATTCCACCTTGTATTTCTTGTTTACTCATTTTCAATACGACACATATCATGGGCAAGAACCCTACTGGTGAATAGCTGTTGGATCACACATGAATTTAATTGACATGTTTCTAAATTCAATATGTTGCCTCGTGGGGATGCACAAAGATCTTATTTGTTAATTATGGGTGTGTTTCGATAGGTGAGAAGAAAAGGGCAATAAAGAGGCATGGCCGATTTAAGACCTTGGAGGAAATGGAACCTGTCAACTTAGACACTAGACTTGCTGCATTGTCCGAAATGGGCAACAATATTGAAATAACTGTCACAACTAATTTGGATGCTGAAAAGGCTCAAAGAATGCTCGAACAAGTGAAATCAAGAGTGGAAATAAAACCTACATTCTGCGCGGATAATCTCCTTTTAGACTTTTTCATGGACTCATTCGACGAAAAATCTGATCATGGACTTACTGAAGAAGCTGTTTGTTACTTAACAAGTGAATGGAAAGAAATGGGATTTGATTGGAGAGTTGAAGCAAGTAGAAAACTTTACTTAAAGGATATGGAAAAAGGAGGGAATTGGAAGAATGTTGAGGATCAGAGGACAGATGTTGTTAAGGAAATTGTGGGAGGGGTTTGGAACTCTTTATTGAATGAGATGATTCATGAGCTGGTGGTGGACTAGTTGAAGTTAAGTAGCATGCAAGTGTGCATTGTGAATACCTTAAGCAATAAGCCACAAAGGCAGTTTGGTCATTTAGCGGCTTTAATTAGTGTACTGAGTTTTGTTTCTCTTCTTGTCTGTCCATCTATCTTGATGGTCCTAAAAACAGTTTTCAATTAAATTCAAAAATTGTCTTCAATGAATTGCAGTATATAAATTATGTGCGTAAAACACGAAAGTTATAATCGAAACTAACTAGAACTAAGACTTGCTTTATCCTTCCTGTCCTTCTTGATTTGCCATATCATAGGCACAATGAAGAATGCAGCTTCAATGGCCCTCTAGTTTTCCTCCGGTTTCCTTAAACCTTTCGAGTCATCTGGATCAACGACATCATGAAAGGATGATTTAACATTTAAGTATGATAGAGGTAGCATAAAGCGACTAAAGCCTTCTTCCTCTAATCCTACAAGCACAGGCATACATCCCTTCTTTCTGTTTTCCTCCTTGATTTGCCACGAGAATATCTCAAAGTTCTTGACCGTGCAATGCAGCTTCAGTGGCCCTCTTGTATGGCTCTGGTGTCCGTAAGCTACTAAAGTCGTCTGGAGCAACTCTTCCATTACAGGATGGCTGAAATGTGATATAAGTATCACAAAGCGTCGGAAGCCTACTTCCTCTGATCCCACAAGCACAGGGCATACATCCCCTTTTCATTATCTTCCCTTCTTTTGCGTCTGCTTCAACTTTGCCTAGCACTGGAGGCCTGAAACTGAAATTGCCAACACTGTTTCTAATTAGTAGTGATTATTTTTTTATTTTCAGTATGCATGCACGTAGAGGACTTTTGTAGTTAATATAAAATCTAGAAATATTTCTAAATTTCTTGGTTCTGAATCTGTTAGAGATTCAGTTTAAGTGTTTTCTAGATTATGATTTGTTTCCTATTACAAACATCTTGTTTCTCAACTTAATTCAAAACAGAAACCTTTCTAGTTAAGACAGGAGTAATCATTTTCTAGTGCCTACTGTATCCGGTGAATTCGTTTTAAACTCTGCATGAAGCTGAATAGGAAATGAGAACACTAAAGCCAAGATATGACCAGAAGTATACGTATACGTTTATATATCATGGTAGGAAAGGTCTTCTTCATACACTTTACGGCGAATATATTCTACATGAATGAGTAGTAAATGATCAAAGTCATATTAGAGGATATTACTGAGGATATACCTTTGAAACCCTTTTCTGAAGCCACCTTCCCAGTGCCATTCTTCTCAAAAAGATGAGAAAGCATATTTACCCCACACCATCCAGTGCTGCACTTATTCTCCTGTGCTGAAAATAGCGAGGCAAAGAGATGAATAATCTTATATCGGACCATAGAATGATATTTTTCTGAAGAAATAAAAAGTTAGGAAATCAGGAAATATATTCAAGGGCATATAACCTGCTGCTGCTAGTTGTAGCATATGCCAATGGCTTATTCCCTTGGCGCACGACCCAAATGCGAGACACTGTCATAGCGCCTCATGGATATTTAAGAGTTCGTAGCAGATGAATTAGAAGACTCGAAGGAGTTCTTAAAATGTAGGATGAGTATTCATAGGGCTACTCTCCGTTTGGCAGACATTCATGATGGATAGGCAGAGGTATACACAACTTTGATTGTTCTGCCAAAGGAGAGTTGCCCTTTGAATATTTCAGCCCAATATATTATTCAACAATGGAGACTGATGCTTCACTCGATCTCCTCATATCGAATACTGCATGCCTCACGCCCGTGATTGTAAGATTGTCAGCCTGCACGGTGTAAGTCATGTTAGTACATTTTCAGCGGTTTGACATTGGTTTATTCGAACAGGAAGTATTAACGGCCTCTACAAAAAACCAGTGATATGCTGCAAATCATTAAATATCTAAGTTCTAATGTACTCAAGTCCCTCAGACCTTTCCTATCTTCACATTTAATCCTAACCTGCAATTATTTTCATCTCTTTTGAATCATTGGGACATTATTACTCTCAGTGAGTTACTTGCTGACAAGGGCATCAAAATGCCAGCCTTCTAGATATTGACCAGGAGGTAGCTAGTCCACAGCTCTGCAGCTTCCAAATCTGGTAAGATCAAATATAATTACTCATTTGTAATTCTTATGATGAAATCAAGTATTTATATGGCAGATCAAATTAACTGACAGAATAATGCCATCATAACCCAGTACGCCACCAGCTATGCGCGTAGACCAAAGTTGAAGCCTAATTTTAACTCTTACTTTCAAACAAAAAAAAGTTCGTCAACAAGACACATCAGCCTGCAGTAGCATGGCAAATGCCGTGGCCTCCACTGATTAGCGAAACCCCTTTTCCCTACCACAGCTTGGCCTCTAGCATATGTAACTTTCCTTACAATCATACATTTCATGGTTTAGCATTTCAACATCAGCAACAAGTGAATGAATGAATAAACCCAACACCATGCCCTCAAGCATTTGGCTAGTCTGTCTTCAATAATTTAAAAAAGGGAAGAGAAACACCTTTACTCAAAAAAAAGGCTTTGGACCACACCATTCATCATTAACGTTCATCCAAGCAGTCTGTGATGAGTTATTTTGGTAGCATGATTGATGGGCATACCGCATACCTTGATTTTTAAACACTTGTTTCAGTTTTCTTCAATGCAAAATCAGAGCCCTCGACGCGAGGATACCTGTAGTTACATTTCACAAAGTGAGAACTTAGACTCTCTCTGTCACCAGAACGTGGAGGTAGGAACTAGAAACTTATTGATGTTTGAAAAATCTGAAGTTTCATGTCACTTTTTTGTTTTATCAGAGTTGCTTGACGTTGACTTTGACCCTTAATGCTGTAATCCTTCATCAGAGGAAAAGACAAACAGAACAGAACAAAGACTGGTTGGCTCAAAACAGAGGAAAAACAGGGGAAGGAATTATAAAAAACAATCAACAAAGATTGCTGAGAAAGGAGAATGAATTCACCTTGCATTAGAGAAGCATTGGAGGCCATTCCGTGCCGCGGTTGCTTCCCAACTTCACTCCTGGCTTTGTCCGAAACCTCAACTCCTAATCGACCAGGCGGAGTGTTCTCCTCTTACTGGTATGATGCAGTAGGTTCAACTCTTCATCCCTACACTGAGTTCACTAACCATGAGTCAATCCCTTCCATGGAAATTTCTTTTGCCAGTTTCTTAAAAGTCTTTCCGCAGTACTTGGAAACTAAACAGGCTGATGAGATCAGAGCCATAGAGTATTCCCATCTTTCGGATAAGCATCAGGTTTGTCTGGATTATATTGGCCATGGATTGTTTTCATATTTCCAAGCGAAAGAAGGCAACCTAGAAGACCCAACCTCATCCTCCTCTACGCGTCCATTGTCATCAACTTTTCAGTCCTTTGAAGTTTCTTACAAGTCTGTTAATCTGAGTTCACTGATACTTTACGGTGGCCAGGAGACAGAAACTGAGTCCATGGTCAGAAACAGAATCATGAAATACATGAATGTGTATGAAAGCGAATACTCAATGGTTTTCGCTGCCAATCACTTGTCAGCGTTAAAGATATTGGTTGAGTGTTACCCATTTCACTCTTATCGAACCCTTTTGACTGCATATGACTGTAAGTATGAAGCAATTGAGATGATGATTGAGAGCTCAACCAAAAGAGGTGCAAAGATAAAGTCAGCTGAGTTCTCTTGGCCTTGCATGAGACTCATGTCCGCAAAGTTCAGGAAAATTGTATTGGGGAAAAAGGGAAAGAAGCGAGGATTACTTGTTTTTCCGCTGCAATCAAGGATGACTGGAACAAGGTATTCTTATCAGTGGATGAGCTTGGCTCAGGAAAATGGGTGGCATGTTTTGCTAGACGCATCAGCGCTGGGAGCAAAAGACATGGACACTTTAGGCCTGTCGATTTACAGGCCTGATTTCATGGTTTGCTCAGCTTACAAGGTTTTTGGGGCCAACCCATCTGGTTTTGGTTGCCTTTTTGTCAAGAAAACCACTGCCCATATTCTGAAAAACTCTTCAACTGCTCCAAGCTCCGGCATTATAAGCCTAACATCCCCCATTTCCGTTTCGTCACAAGTCCTTGAAGATTCAAGTAGCGCAGATGAATCTGCATCAGAGATAATAAAGTCAGTCAAGTCTGAGATACATGAAATTGGAAGTCGTATAAATTACTATCACACTGAGAGCAGTGAGCTCATTGCACCAAACGATGCAATCAATCATCAAATTGAGTTTAGAGGATTAGACCATGCAGACACATTAGGCCTTATAAAGATCAGCAATAGAACAAGGTACTTAGTCAACTGGCTAGTCAATGCACTTCTAAATCTCGTACATCCAAACACAGAGAACAGACTTCCCTTAGTCAGAATCTATGGACCCAAAATCCTCTACGACAGAGGCTCATCGCTAGCATTCAACATTTTTGACTGGAAAGGGGAGAAGGTCGATCCATCCCTGGTGCAGAAACTAGCGGATAGGAATAATATTTCTATCAGATGTGGCTTTCTGAAGCAAATTTGCTATATGGACAAAGCTGAAGAAATGAGGGAAAGAGAGTTGGAGAAGATATCCAAAGGTGAATCAAGCGTGTCTATAGTTAGTGCAGTGATCGGTTGGTTGACTGATTTTTCTGATGTTTATAGGGTTTTGGCATTTGTTTCCAAGTTCCTAGATGCAGATTTTGTAGAAAAAGAGAGGTGGAGATACACAGCTCTCAACCAGAAAACAGTTGAAATCTGAAACCAAAAACTGCGCTATTTATACTCAAATCATTCTTGAAGTGTACTTAAGTTCCTTCTGGCAGGAGGTAAGTATCGTCAAGTCCAGTTTCATTCAATCTGATAAAATTAAACATAATGAAACACTGATTACCTGAAGCATCACTTGATGGGCAAAGAAAGGAGAGCACACTGACTCGCATTGTGCGTGCATTCTCGTAGTTCTTTTGTAATTCCTCCACTTGAATCATCACATCCCGTACATCAGCCCAAATACAAATCAATAATAAAAACTGAAACCTTCAGACCAAAAAAACTACACCGTCAGCAAATGTCAAAATGTGATACAAAAAACACAGCTTCTAATTAATTAGTCAGAAATAGTGATAAAATCTGTTCGAATTTTGAAATAAAAAGTGCATACAAAAACTAGGGCATCAAACGAGGAGTCGTCTCAACCTCACGACCTCCGACAGCGTGCGGTGCGAGAGATTGAGGACTGTGACGTCATCGGACTTTGAGTTGCGCCTCGCGCGCGGTTCGATTGATGCATGTAGAATGAGATCCAGGCGCAATACAACCCTAATTGGAAACGACCCCGTTTTAATTTTAATCAATTATATAGAATATTTTAATTTTTTTATCAAACGTCACATTAATTATATCAGAATAATGAATGTGCTTGATAGTTGCATAATACAGTAAAATTTAAGGACACGTACGTTGGTGAGGTATGATTTCTAACAGTTCTATTTATTAATTTTGATCTTAATCGTCAGATTATTAAAATTAAAAATAATTTCCTTGGAAACAAAATATGTAAGGGATCAAATTATTCATTTTTTGAATCAGATAAGTTTTACCTATTTCATAGTACAAATTGGATAAAATGTTAATATATTGGATAACGAGTTAAGATTTATAAGACATTAAAACATCTTTTCAATCATTGATTTAAATTTATTTAGCGGTTAAGATTAAATTAATTATTATTAAAAACAGATTGTTGAATTTGTAAAATACATGAATAATTGAAATTGATGGTTATTAATATCAATCGTTATATGAATAGAAAATAACAACCCTACACTTAAACACATATCTCTCTTGATCTTTTTCCACCCGGATAACAACTCATCAAAATATCTTTGATTTTTAAGATCCGGTTTGGATAGGAACTCGTTATAGAGCTGTATTTATCCACGACCTATGAATAGTAGTGCGATCCTTACGGCTCCTTATCCAAGGTATCACATTATGCACTTTATTTCATTTTTGTTCTGTATGCATTAATGCAACACAATTTATCATATAATGCACAAATATTTGTGATAGACCGAATATTTTAAGTGAGTGGAAAACGATTATACATAATGGATTATTTAAATTAGCGTAAGAATTATTATTATTCATTGCACTTGATTATCTAGCATAAAGTTTCAATACATGTGTGAAACAAATTATTTGAAATAAAATTAAAACAAAATAGAACATGCGCCCACGGCCCACGGCGCGGATTCTACTCCATTATCGAAAAAAAGACACGTGACCGGTCTGCGCATGACCACAACTTTCGCCACGCTGGCACTTCCCGATTGGTCATTACCTCTGCTCTAAACCGTACGGACGAGTCCACTTTCCCTTGCAACTCCCAATATTTACAAATCCACCCTCCAAGATTTCATAAATATAATACCACCCCTCTCAGCATACCTACCGACTGCCCTAAATTAACCGGCAACCGACAGCAGTGTTCACTGTTTCAACAACGACCCAGTTGGACAGCCGACACGTGTCGGCGTCGGAGCCAATATTACGTGCCTGCGTCCGGTCAGATAAATGGCGATCGAAGATATCAACTTTCTGTATTTGGGTATTTCGCTGGCTCATCTACTTTACCCAAAAAAAGTAATTAGATAGGTTTCCTCTTTTGATTCCAAGTTGGCCAAGTTCAATAGTATAATCTCAAAGACTCAAAGTTATCATCTTTCCAGATTTATTTCTAGGGTTCTTACTCAAAGGTTTCAACTTTCAGATCTGTTTGATTTGGTAAGAAGAGTGAGTTTGGGTAGAAATGGTTTGATTTTGGTGATGGATTTTTGATGTTTTGAGGGTTTTGTGAAGTGGGTTTTTTGTTGATTTTGCAGGATCTGAAGATGGTGAGGGGAAGACTGAAGATGAAGAGGATAAGAATATTACAAGTAGACAAGTTACCTTCTCTAAACGGAGGAATGGTTTGCTGAAGAAGGCTTTTGAGTTGTCTGTTCTTTGTGAGGCTGAGGTTGCACTCATTGTCTTCTCTACAAGGGGAAAGCTTTTTGAGTTTTCAAACTCCAGGTTCTATTCCATGTCTCTCAACCTCATCTCAGCTTGTCTGTAATTAAACTTTTGCATAAATTCAAGAATAGTAACCATCTGTGAGTGTGACTGTCAATTTGTTTTTTCATATCTTTTGCATATTGTCTCTTACCTGCTTTTAATGTACTGGATTTGATGTACATAAAGAGTTTATTTCATCTAAGAAAAGTTTTGATATTCAATGGAGGAAGGTATTTTATTCTTCAAGTTCTTATCTGATTGATGATTCTTAGTACTATTTAGAAATGTTATGATGAATAGGACATTTTATCTAGCTCGATAGCCTTCTTTTTTAGAGAGATAATTAACACTGAAAGTTGTGCTCATAGTGTACGTTGTGTCTTTTAACTCTCAGTATTTTTACATGGCCATAAGAAGATTTTTTGGTACTCTTCTTGTATATATTCAATTGTATCTTTTCTCTGTAGGATCCCTTCTTTTATACATATGTAATGTGCATTTTTCATGGTTAGGAAGACTGTAGGAAGACTGTAGTTTCAATGGTTTCGATTTGAGCACGTTGTGAGATTAAAATTTTGTGTTTGTAAAAAGCTCAGGAATAGTAACCTCAAGGACATGAGATCTTTCTTTGAGATCTACAAGAAGCCTAGCTTTGTGATAATTGGCTCCATCACTCACAAGTCACATACAACATGCTGAGCTAGCCTCAAACTCTTCCTCCATATATATAGGACCCAAAATAAACATGTTTATGTCCCAATCTGGTGTAGATCACATATAACCTATAAGCTATCTGTAATAATTCTTTTGAGATAATTAACTGATGCTTAAATAGAAATATTTATTAGTCCAGATGAACTATGCTTATGTCAATCAGTTTCAAATTTCCTTGGTTGTTTGCTGGTTTTGCTTTCTTTCTAGTTTCTGGCAGCATGTGTATTTAATGATAAAAGCAAACTATAGAAAACCTGTTCCTGGCCACAATCCACAACAAATGAGGAAGTGCTAAATTTGCCTGCATGGCTTAATGATATCTGCTGCATAGTTTGGCTGAACAATTGGTTTGCCATCTATATACAAAGAATTGATGTATTTTATATCAACATAATTACATATTTGAATTGAATAGTTTTCATGCTTCACAATCCAAAATAAGATGTTTGACATTTTGGTCGATTTTAATTAAATTAAATCCACATTCATTTATGTATTCTAACATTTTGAATTTTGAAAACAATCAGACTTCTTATGGATGTTTCATAATTTTGAGAGTATATCAGTAGGAAATTTGCAACAGCAAAGTTGCATAGTTTGATAGTTTAGCTGTACACCAGATTATGCTGTAAAACTGTTTAGTAGCAGGCATGTTTTTACTTCACTTTATGTCTGTATTGTTTCATTGTTTGTGATGCAGTGTCATGAAAACTATCAAAAGATATGAGAAGAGAAGTAAAGTCGAGGAAATGAAAGGGGGAGGTTCTGAAAAGAAGGCAGATGAGGACATGGTTGGACTAAATTGATTCTTGTTCTCATTTATCCATTTTCTATGTTCAGTGGTTATATTTTGTCGTTTTAAATGATCAGAAACTTGAAGATGAAGTTTGTGACATGGAGAGGCAGTCTGAGAGGCTCAGTTTATCTCTAAGGTCCTGGAAATATAGAATATTGTTATGAAGTTAAACCTTAAAAGGCTCTAAGATTTGTTCTTACTGTAATTTATATGTGAGTGCATGCTGGCTTTAAAGATTTTTTCTTTGTCATTTTCAGAAAGTTAATGGCAGAAGATGTGGAATCATTTTCGGTCAGTGAGTTGATCGAGACTGAGGAACAGTTGGAACAAAGCCTGTGCCGCATTAGATCAAGGAAGGTACAATTGCACCACATCAAGCCTTTTTCATAGGCTATTTATTCCTGGAAATTTGACCTTTTTTCTGATACTTAAAATCTCATTCGTTGTGTTACTATGCGGGAACATTTTCACCAGAATGAGATATTCTTGGAGGAAATTGAAAAGCTGAAACTTGAGGTAAGCTCAGCTGAAATTTTCAAGAAACATCATTGGATGAATTCAAAAATGCACAAGATTATATGAGTTTAAGCTCACTAAATTTGTAACATACTTCTTCGTTCAGCAAATTGAAATGATGGAGCAAAACGTGAATTT